>PVIJ01000706.1:0-255041 GCA_004024925.1 Scalopus aquaticus | reverse complement strand
GATCTTGCTGGGGAACAGCAAGAACTGACGGCCTCTGGGGGGCTCCCGAGACACTTTATGGGGGTCAAGGAGGAAGGGTGTGGACAGTCTCCAGCCTCTGACTTCATCCCACCTGAGAATCCAGAGGGAAAGATGAACTCGGTGTGCAGGAGGAGAAAGCCAGTTTGGGGGATCCAAGTGAGGTTTCAAGTTTGGAAGAACAGAGAGAGGAGCAGACATTCACCCAGTAGGAACTGAGGGCGTGGAGAAAACTCCCGGCCAGAGCCACCAACGTCCTGTGGCGACTGGCACGTCCCACGGCAGCCCACGAGCCCACATGGAAAGTGAGTTACCGTCTTAGAAACCAGTCAAGGGGTTTGGGCATGCCTGACGTCTGTGAGTGTATACACGTGTGTGCGTGTGTGTGTTCCCTTCTCAACGCCACTGGTCACAGCAAGAGGAGGATCCAAAGCTAACATCATTTCAGAGCTTGTTTCCAACGTCTTTCAGAAAGGAATAAGCTCCCTGTGGAAGGGGTTAAGTCTCACTCAACTCCTGGCCTGGCTGTGTGGCATGGGGGGATGCTGGCTGGCCAAAGGGGCTGAGATGAGTCGAGTATTCTGGGGTTCAGAACACTCCCTGCAGAAGCCTTGTAAGAGGGGGGTCCTCAGGAAAGGGGAGTGTCCCAGGCCCCACCCCCACCTCAAGCCAGAGAGATCCAAGACCCCTAGGACTACGGATCCCAGACTGCTTCATCACCGAGGGAAGGATGCTGAGGACTGAGGGTGGAGTTAAGCAGGGGTTTTGGGGATTTAAATGCCAGACCTGTGAGCTTGGAGGGGGGCTATTGCTCGTGGTGGTGGATCACCAGATTTTTTTGAGTGGGCCATAAGATTCCAGCTCAACAGAACTGGTAGGAGGCATTCACCAATTTATTCTTTATCTTTTTCCTTTCCCTTTTTGTAAGTAAACTCTTTTATTAATTTTATTGTGTGTGTCTGCAGTTAAATCTTTAAGTCCCTTTTAAGCGCACGGGTGAGAACCCACAGACAGGCACCCCATTTATATCGGGGCTGCCCTGTAACAGTCTCTCCCTTAATCCCAGTTCTGATCACTGACCCCCTCTCACCTTCCTGCAGCCAAAAGCCTTTTGCTCGCCTGGCTTTCACGCGACAGCCATTGCCTGACTGCTTGTTAGAAGGCCGGCACCGTGCGAGGTGTGGTAGGAAATGACGCTAAGGACAAGCAGAAAGAGTCCCTACCCTCAGAGGTGTGCAGATTGGGGCGAGAGGTGTGGGATGAGTGGCTAGAATCAGAAATGGGGTGCTAGGGGAGGGTGGTGCTGGGGCGCAGGGGACAACCTCCCAGAGCAAGCGATGCTCCAGCGGACACCTGGAAGGTGGTAAGAGTCAGGTAGGAGTGGGGAGGGCAGAGGGCGCTTGTTCCGGGCCGTGGGGACCGAAACCGAGGCGCAGAGGCACAGCGAGTTCTGAGGAACAGCAACAAAACGCAGCCGGAAGGCTGGAGAGGGAAAGCAGACAGAAGGCGAGGGCGGGAAGTAAGAGATGAGAGAGACAGGACGGGCCGCAAGAGTCTTGGAGGGCACGCGGAGGACTCGGGACACTGGGAGCCACGGCCAGCTTCCAGGGAGAGAAGTGACCAGTTCGCTTGGCCATGTGTGCAGAGGGGGGTGAAATGAGGTGGTTTCAAGGGGACCCGCACTGTGGAGTTGGGGCATTCTAGGCAAGCTCCGAGATGTGCCAGGGGTTAGATGAGGAGGACTTGGAGGCCGCCGCATGGAGGGGACTCAGATGAGGTGACTCCAGCCCCGAAGTGACCATGTCCAGCGCCAGCAGCTCCGTCCCTCAGTGGCGCACGGTGGCCAGACTCACTGGGGTGGAACAGGTGTGGGGTGCGGAGGAGCCCGGTGCCGGGGGGACGCTGTAGGTCTGAGGCACCTGAAGGACACTTGGGTGGCACATTTGGGGCAGCAGGACAGATGGGTCTGTGGCATAAGAGATATGAGGTGGCCTCCCTGGGGGCGCAGGGGTTAAGTCTCAGCCTATGAAGCTATCCAGATCCACTGCAGCACGAGTTCAATCCCCAGCCAGGGAGCTTCCCTCAGGGCGCAGCAGACCTCTCCTGTCTCCCCGCTGCTCCCCTCAGCAGTGGATTTCAGTCAATCTGCCTGTTCTGCTCCCTGCTCTGTCTCTGGTGAATCTTCTCGCCCCCCTACACCTCTTGTCTACACCCCAGCTCGTTTGCATAAATAAATCTTTTTTAAAGAAGAGATACCAGGCACCACATGCTTGAATTTAGCCACGGGGCGTGGACAGGGTGCAGGGCAGGCACTGGAGAAGGTCAGCTGTGAAAAGTGGGAAGACACTTCCACTAAAAGCAGGTCAGATGAAAGGAAGAGAGGACATCTAGAAGGAAGAGAGCACGGAAAAGGGTCGCCAGGCCCAGCACGGCGAGGCCGGCTCTTACCTCGTCACTGGGTTTGGTGACGCGCCCGCCAGCAGCCGGCAAAAGCCCTGGGGTGGGACCACCGAGGGAGCCGGATTACAGTCGGTTTGTGCGCTGAACTGACAATGGTGACAATGGGCTTTCCATGAAAGAAGTTTTCTTGTAAAGGGAAAGTCGAGGCGGAAGCTGGCACAGAGGCACCCACAATGGTGGGGGGCCCCGCGCACGGAGCCCCAGAACCTCCTGGCAATGACACCCACGACTGGATGGGATAGATTTCTAATTTCGGACCACGCATACCTCAAATCCCAACACACCATGCATTTATACGGCTCCTGTTCTCTCTGGAGCTCCAAGCACAGCGTGACTATTTCCTCTGTGTTCTCATCTCCTCCCATACCTGCCGTAACTGCTCACCTTTCTGAAGGTGAGCAAACCCAGGCAGGCACTGCCAGGACCTCTGGCCCTGAGGGTGGATGGTGGAGATGGGAGCAGCTCAGCACCCCTGCGCCGCAGCCCTCTTCCCCTGGGCAAGCAGCACGCTCGGCTGCCACAGAGCAGACGTTCAGCGTCGGAAGAACTTGAGCCCCAGTCTCTCGACCTGAGGGATCTCGCTCTGTTTCCCTGTTCGTTCCAGGAAGCCTGGTAGAAACCTTGGCAAGCATCAGCACCCAGAAACCGAATCTGGTCGTCGTCATCCCATCCGCGCTGAGCTGTGAGAGCATCTTATACAACTCTCCTCTCCAAGGGTCAGACACTTAGATGACTGAAGCCAGAGCTTGCCTGGAGCCCCAGCTCTGAGGGGAAGCCCCCAGGGGAGCCCTCCAGCCCACAGCCTGGGACAGAGACTGGACCACCTCGCCCCAGAGGGCTTCCGATGCAGCCTGCCCTGGCAGCCGGGGGGTGGACTGAATAACCTTGGCAAGGTGCCACCAGGGCTCAAGAGGCCAAGGCAGCCAGCGCTTCGGACACTTCTAGAGCGAGGCAAGAAAGCAGAAGCATGTTAACAAGACACAGAAGCAGAACGTCACCCGTTGGCTTCTACTCCTTGAATCGATGTCGATCTCTGTGATTCGCCCGAAGGACTGGGACGGCCTGCACTGAGGGGCATTTGGGAAGGTGTGCAGGTGTTCTCGGTTGTCGTGGAGACCGAGAGGGGCATTGGATGCTTCCCTGCATCCTGTGCCATCAACAGCCATCCTTGCAAACTGACCGTGGTGTCCCTGCTGAGACTAACTCAAGGCTCATCGAAGACCAGCAGCTAGCACTGTGGGGTTGCCAGGACACCGAGGAGGGACGGGTCATCGACAGGCCAATAGCTTGGGTGTCCTGCAGTGAGGCCGTCCTCTGTGGCCTCCCCCAGCCCTGAGACCTACCCAGTCTGGAGCACCTCACCATCGCCTCCAGCGTGTGAGTTGGTCCTGTCTTCTTAAACTGTCAACTCTCTGACGCTAGCCACTGACCTTCCTTGCCAACCCTGCCCTCTGTGTACTTTTCATTTTCCCAGATCACAAAAGGGGCTTCCGTAAAGAGACGGGCACAGCCAGCTTCTCACAAGCCAGCGTCTTTGAATCAGCAGCTTGTTCCTGGGTTGGCTGCTAAGTGCCGTCAAGCAGAGACAGTCACTTCTCTGAACCCCTCGCCCCTTTCCCCTCCCGCATCATCCACGCCAACAGGGCACACCCTGCTCAGGAGGCAGACAGGACAGGGCTCGAGCATGTGTGTGTGTGTGTGTGTGTGTGTGTGTGTGTGAGAGAGAGAGAGAGAGAGAGAGAGAGAGAGAGACTGAGCCACAGTGAATGGGTGATCACGGACCAGGACCAAAGACTCATTTCATCTGCTGGGTGGCACTTGTAGAGCTGGGGCTGGAGGCCAGGCCCGGCCAGCAGGCTCCTTCCCCCATCCCTGTCAGCTCACAGCACACAACCGGGCAGTCAGAGGCTGCGCTCAAGAAGCTTGGCAGTGCCTTCCAGAGCTGACAGCGATCGAAGACAGATGTGTGCCGTCAGAGAGTAATGAGAATCACGAAAAGGAGTAGCCAGCTTACATGTGGAGAGGCAGGAATCAGGAGGGGGAGAAGCGGGAATAGTTTAAAGAAGTGCAGGCGGGCACCAGATGGGAGCGGGGTGACCCTGTGGGCAGGGCAGCCCTGCTGGGAAGATGTTTCCACAGGAAAGGGGGGCTGTGCTCTCTGCAGGGGGCTGAGGCCCAGGGCTGCCATTTGCTCCACACATTAGGTTCTCAAGGTCAAGTCTGTTCTGGCCAGAGAGAGGTACTAGACGACAGTGCCATGCACCTCCCAGTCTCAACCACGGAGAAATGGGGGTACGGAGGAGTTCGAAGGCACGCAGACCAGTGGCAGGGTTGGGACACGAACTCGCGGTGGTGCAGCAAACTCCCCACAGATCACGCGCCTTCCTCATAGCTCCGCCACTTCCACACCGCCCTCCAATCTGCTTCCCAAACCCTCCCTCATTTTCCTGTCACCTACCAGCTGAACCCCCACTGAGCGGCTCTCTCTACTCATCTCTCTCAGAAACCCCCAAATTGCTGGAAGAGAAAGGCAGGAGTGATGTTGAAAATAAAAAAAAAGGCTGGGGCCTCCCTGGTGGCTCAAGGGGTTAAGTCTCAGCACTATGAAGCTGTCACAGCCACTGCAGCACGGGTTTGATCCCCGGCCAGGGAGCTTCCTACAGGGCGCAGCAGACCTCTCCTGTCTCCCCGCTGCTCCCCTCAGCAGTGGATTTCAGTGGATCCGCCTGTTCCGCTCCCCACTCTGTCTCTGGTGAATCCTCTCACCCCCGCACCTCTGGCCCGCACCCCAGCTCTTGTGTGCATACATAAATAAATCAATCTTTAAAAAAAATAAAAAAGGTTGGGCCGTGTCAAGGAAGGCAAACACCTTCCTCCTTGGCCACCACTTTTACTGAGACAGACGGAGGCCCCCCCCCCCCGTCACGATCTTACCCCTACTCATCGTCACCTGAAAAGGACACCTGGACCCCCCACACCTGGTGGGCAAGCGGAAGAGCTGCTGATCCTTCCTGTCTTTCCTCCTGTTAGGGATTGAACTGAATTGTGTCCTTCTCCCCCCCACAAAGATATGTTGATGTCTTAATCCCCCAGACTTGGAAAGGGGGCTTTACGGAGGCAGCCACGCTTGAATGGGGTCTTTATGGAGGGCCTGGTCCACCTGAATGGCATCCTCACAAAGAGGGAAACGCTGCGTCCACACAGACATACAGAGGAGGGGAGAGGACACATGGGGAGGACGGCACGTGAAGAGGGGGAGTTGGGCTGAATCAGCAAGCGGAGGCGCCTCTTGAGCCACCAGGAGGTTAGGAGGGCGCGCAGGACAGCCCTGTCCCCAGCGCCACCGGGTCCTCCTAACCTCCTGGAGGCTGGAGATGCCCCAGGGCTTGCTGACACGGCCCGCCAGCCCCTGCTCTCAGACGTCAGGCCTCCTGAGCTGTGAGGCAATACTTTCCTCTTGTTTGAAGCCACCCAGGTTGTGGGGTTTGCCATGGCAACCCAGGAAGCACACATGTCCCACTTTCAGGGGTCTTCTCGGGCTTCCTGCCATCACCGCCAGCCTCACTCTCTCGTCCACGACAGCGCAAGGTGGGGCTTTGGTTAGCATGCCAGAGAGGACAAGCAGAATCATGCACACCGGGGATCAAAAGAGCTCCTGGAATGTGTCTAGGAAACTAAAACTGCACCCCGCGCAGCCCCCAGCATCTGCCTCCCCTGCCCGAAGCAGGCGCACCAGTCGTGGTGCTCGTGCCGCGTCTGCTGCTGCAGGCGGGGCACCTTTGGGACACATGTCACTGTCCTGTGGTCAGCTGGATCCTACATGTGGCGGAGCTCGAAGGGGGATGAGGCCAGACAGCCCTCCAGCTCCCCAGCACATCTGCTAGAGCACAAATACAGGGCACTGCCATCAAAGGGATTTCAAGTCACAGAGACACCAGTGTTACGGGCTGCGCACAGCACGGCTAGAGCAAAGTGCTGAAGCTTCTGGCCAGGCTCCGGCGCTTCCTGACTGCAACAAGTAAATTGATAAGGAAGGAGGGTTCCAGAGAGCAGGAAGAGAAACATGCATGTTGGGGGCAGATCAGGAAGCCGGAGAGAAGCCCACTCTCTGGGTGACGAGGACACTTACAGGCGCAAGGACACATGCAATGCAGTAGCAAGGGGACAACGCCAGTTAGAATTTGCTCATAAAGTATGATGAGGCCTCTCATTAAAAAAGGAAACGCACACAGAGAGACACAGTCACGCGCGCGTGCACACACACACACATATACACACACACACACAGAGAAAGACCTTTAAGGAATATGCAGCAGCACCCCCTTATTCAAATTTCCAAGATTTCAGTTCATTGCGGTCAATCATGGTCCAAAAATATTATGTATAATAAGATATTTTGAGACAGCGACAGAGAGGCCACATTCACATAACTTTTTTTTATACTATGTTGTTACAATGGTTCTTTATTATCATTATTGTTGTCAATCTCTACTGTGCCTAATTTGTAAATTGAACTTTATCAAAGGCATGTCTTTAAGGAAAAAATCATAGTATACCTAGGATTCTGTAAAGTCTTTGGTTTCAGGCATTCGCTGGGGTCTTGGAACTTCCTCCTCTGCGGATCAGTAGGATCTGCAGATGGGATTTGGTTGATGGGATTCTGGTAATTGTTTTCCTCTTTTTTTTTTTTAGAATTTTCCTAATTCTCTATGATGAACATGCATTAGAACAGGTATTTATTTCATCATCATCAGAAACAATGTTGCATGTTAGAACTACTTCTGAAAGGATCCCCAAAGCTTAAGCTTTCAGTCATCTCATCTAATTTCCACCAACCGGGAATATGAAAGAGGAGACTGCCAGCAGTGGCCCTCAATCAGCAACATGGTACTTCTCTCGTCCTAATCTTCACCTAGGAAAAGGTGAAACTCTTGGATGAAGCAGACAAATTTCTGTGTTTCTGATTAGATAAAAGAACTAATATGTTAACTACATCTGTTGATTTAATCACAGGATCAACAAAGGACCACGTTCAGGAGGCCATGGGTGGAGGATACCATGTGGACGGTATTGGTGCCGTCACTGCTGCTTTTATTAAAGACAACTGTGCTGTTCCATGACAGCAAGAGGGGAAAGGCACTAGAGGGAGAAGGGTAGACTGGGAAAAAGGGAAATCAGTCATAAAAAAGGAGTAAGGTGGTGTGAGGTAGGGGTTAGGAACACAGGTTCTGGAATCAGAATAGAGGGATTCCAAGTTTGGGGCCACCACTGCTTAGCCACAAACCTTGGGTAAGTGATGTAGTCACTACACAAATATTTCCTGAGCAACTCCATATGCCATGTACTGCCATGCATCACTTAATGATAGGGTTATGTTCTAAGAAATATGTGGTCAGGTGGTCCTGGGTGTGCATGAACATCACAAAGCATACTTACACCAATCTAAATGACATTGCCTTGGCTATACGGTGTAGCCTGTGTGGACCACCATTGACTATGTGGTCTGTTGTTGCTCACAGTGTTTCTAAGTAACACATGACTGTAGTATTCCAGGTCCCGGAGACATAGTAGTAAAGCCAGAATACAAAAAAGCCCTGTCTTTCTGGAACTTATTTTTAATAGGGAAAAACAGATAAATACATGAGCATTAATGTATTATATGATTTCCCAGGTGGAACAATATAGAAAAATCTATTCAAGTCTCAGTTGCCTTGTCTGCAAAATAGAACAGGAATAATAAGACAGCTGTTTCATGGAATAGTTTCATTTGATGAAATAGAGGATTCATGAGGTCACACATAAAGCTCACAGTTCAGTGAGTATTCACTATTACTGTTATTTGAGATTCAGAGAGCCCAATTACTTTCTTGACTGAGTGACCACACGGGGTAATTTTAAGAAATGGTTGCATATGCTCAGAAATTGCAGAGGCAAATGGAGTTCAAAATAAAGTGAAACAGGAGAAAACTTTCCCTTACTTCGAGGTCTAGCCAAGAAATCAGAGGAATTCCAGATCAAGTCCATTGTTGCTTAATAAAAGTAGTAACTACCCTTTGGTTTTGCCCACTCCAGGATGGACTTGAACACAGGGCACCAGACCTGGGAAGCTTCCCCACTTTTGTGCTGCTCCGCCAGGATTTCCTCCCCAAGTTTTTCTGAGGATGTACTAGATCCCCAACTGTTCCTGCAGAGGTGCAGAGGAAAAGTGCTGTTCCTTTCAGTTCACACATTTCAGGGGCAATTTGGGAGTCCTGACAATGGTGAACGGCTCAACTGGGGTTCTCCCAAAGCCCACCTGGGTTATGAGGGTGTTTCGGATCTGTCCCCAACCCCTGGACCAATGGCCAAGGATTCCCCGGGGGAAGAAAGAAACTGCACTCTGGCTAGATAAAAGGAAAGGCTTTGCAGAAATTGTGTCTTTTAAGCCTTGGATTCCAGGCTCAGCCTTCTGGAGAAGAGAAAAATCATCAGCGGCTAGGAAAGGGCATGAGAGATAGATGTGTGTATTTGTATGTGTGCGTGCCAGCAAATGCATGTGTAAGAATGTTTTAAGTAACTAAATGCAGGGCTTAAATCAGATGGATTATCCTGGGGTTTTGCAAACCAGTAGCTTATTTTTGGCGGACCTCAGAGGGCTCAATGATTTGTTTGCACTTGACACCAAAGAGGCTGGCGAGTGCCTTTCCTCCTCCTTGTAAAGCCACGTTTGGCAGCGTTCTGTAAACTCATGAGGTGAACACATCAGGCTTTTCTCTGAAGCCCTGCTTCTATGAGCAAGATTGAGTCTCCCCTTTCCAGGGATAGTGATGCAGTAAGACAGCAAAACACCTACACAATGCGAAATTCAGAGAAGCATTTCAGGAGGACCGAATCTCAAACACAGCAACCTACAAAGCAGAACCCCATGAGATGATCAGAGTGTTAAACTAGAAACAGATGAGAGGACTCCAAGAGGAGTTCCAGAAAGTTCAAAGAACGCTCTTAGGGGGAAATAATGCTAACCAAAAACAGAAAAGGGAAAGAGAAGCCACAAGGGAATTCTAGGCCCTTTCCTTCAAAGCTCAGTACCCCGGGAGCAGGGGCAGCTGCTCTGAGACGTAGCTTCTAGTACTGCTCTGCAAAAACACTCTCCCTTTCAGCAAACCCCCATACTTCATGATTTTTCCTATCTCTGTGCATCTATACTAACCAGATCTAACCCCCCAAATTCAGGGGTCTCCTCCATCACCCACAAGGAATCTCAGTAACTCCATCTACCCTCTGTGAGTAACATTCCTATGGCCTGAATTATTTCTAGTTAGAATTTTTTTTTTTTTTAGTGGGCAAAGTCTTATTTCCCTAGATGTACCATACGTATTTGGAGATGCAGAACCATGTATTTTTGTCTTCTTGGTTCAGGGCATGATGCTTTACCATAAGAGGCATTAGCAGCTAGTCCCCGAATGAGCAGTGATTTTAGAACCAGCATTTATGCCGATTAGGTCACTGAGCAGAGTTCATTTTTCAGATTAGATAAATGGAGCATACTGAACATTCTATTTTTTCCTTCTCCTGTGCTTCTGGGCCGGTACACATAGTCCTCAGGAATGGAGAGTGAGTCCTTTGGGTGGGCCTCAAGTTTCCTTCTGGAATTTTGAATGTACCTTCTTTTATTACAGCTTTAATTCTCTCACATTCAACCACTCATCCATCAAAGAGTCCTTCTAGTCCTACTTCTAAAACAGATGCCAAGTCTGGCTGCTGAACACGTCCCTCATTACCACCCAAGTCCAGGCCACCATTCTCTCTTGTGCGCACCTGCTTTATCACCTGTCTCCACAGCCTGTCCCCCACAAAGTAGCAGGTCCATCTTTTCAACATGTTAACCAGTGGACACTACTCCTCCCCTGCCCCACACTCTCCAATTCTTCTCATTACACTTGAGGAGGGGAAGAACTCCCCAACACATTTGAAGGAAGCATGGAGAAGTTCTATCTTCTTATCACACACCTCAACTCATCCCACAATCAATACAACTCTGCACACAAGTCAATTGTGCAAATGTCACAATGGAATGTCAACCTGTTGAGGGAAGAAGGTTAATCTTTCTCATTCACTGCTCCACCCACTGCATCTATAATGCCTACTATAATGCCTAGCACATAGCAGGAACTTACTAGATATTTCTGGATAGGAGAACCTTTCTGGAAATTGATGTAAAAATTACCTGTCATCAGAGTTCTCCCTGATGTCAATATTAATGCCAAAAGACATTCTTAAAGAGCAGAAATTGAAAGCTAAGACTTCTATCTCTGGCCAGTAATTAATCAATCTGCTTTTTAAAGTTATCTAGCCGAAAGTTCCCATGGCAAAAAAAGGTTTTTAAAAACACACATATCCTCCCCCAAAGATACATTCAACAAAGATAGATTCAGCAATGTAAAGAGAGTCTGACACACTCTGGGACCCTTTCTGCTGCTGAAGGTTCGTCTGGGGCTCAGTTCAGCATTACTAACATGTCCACAGTGGATACGAAGATCATCAGAATAGGGCCCTTGCCCCAAAGAGGGTCCAGATTCATGGGGAAACACACACAAGCACAAATAAAGTAGCAAATGAAAAACCAGAAATATGTTTACCTAGCACCTGCAACAGTTAGCCAGATAGAAAGTGTAAAGAAAGAGAGCCCATGTTTTGGGAATAGCATGAATAAAAGCACAGCTGTGAAAAGCCCATGGAGGCAGAAATTAGACATAAAACAGGGGAGAGCAGAATACACCCCAGGGGGGGAAAACCAAGTCACTTCCAGGAGCTTGGACTCCATTTGGCACACGGTAGAGGGTCTTCTACAGCCCCCTGTTAATTCAAACATGCAAGCGTTCCGTGGTATTGGGAGTATTCACTCTTTCCTTCCATAAGCATTAAAAGCTTTTATCAGCAAAAATCCCAGCTAATGTAGGAACCAAAGAGAGGAATAAAAAGCAAGACAATGGCTCATGGCCACTTGAAGTTAACTCAAAATTAAAGGAACAATGAAATAACAGGCTGCGAGCAGAGACACATCGTGCCTTTCTTACAGGAGGTCAGTGATTTCAAGTCAGGATTGACAGAACCTGGACAGACAACAAACTAGCCTTGAGTGGAAGGAGGTGGTCTATGCCCAGCAAGGCAGCTCTGCAGTTTTGTTGCTGATTGAGGCTCTGCTGGGCAAGCCACTTAACATCTGTGAGCCTCAGTTTCCTCATCTGTAATGGGGGGAGTTAGGTCTGGCTTGTCCAGTCGCTGTGGGGCACAGAAAGTCCGCAGCACAGTGGGATACCCGGTGACAGGACCCCATATGCAAATAAACAAACAGCAAGCTTAAAACATCATTCCATTAAAATTTCTGCTACGAGATCAGAAATTGTCACCACCTCAGGGCCTAGAGTTTAAGGATCCGAATCTTTGCCATCTTGAATCTTTCTAGATCCAAGATCTTCCCAGATCCAAGATCTTTCTAGATCAAAAGCCTTCCCTGTTTAATCTTACCTTTGATTTACTCATGCAAGGAATGAAAAGGAAAAAGTTGACACAAACTAGCACCTTCATGCAGGAGTGAGGAGCTGCACTTTTTTAACATAAGAACCAGAACCCAGAGTCAGCTTCCTGGAGAAGAACCTAAGATCTGCATTTGGGAAAAGCAGCTGAGACAGCTATTCCTGAGAGGACTCGCAGCAAACCTAATCACGCCTTCCTGAGACACGTGCAGAGTTCATCCCACGCTGTCTACCCTGGAAAGGCCCTGATGGAGGGGCTACCTGAAGGCAAAGGCCAGCGAGGCCTCCAAGATGCAGAGGCGTGCAGGAACGCCCACACCTGTCTTTTCCCGACCTGGATGCCGCGTGCCATCTGCTTATTTGCCACCCATACCAGTCTGCATTCGATTGACTGTGTCCCTCCTCCTAAGGGGCGTGGCCCTCCGTGTATGTAATTCAGCACAGGGAATGTCTCAGCCCAGAAGGGCCTGGCCCCCTTCAGGCTGCCCTCTCTACCCACCCGAGAAGCCCCCAACGCCCCACGGCTGTTGTCAGCTCACCTATGATTTATCGGTCCCTTTAATGGCTAATCTGGGGGTGAATGCTCATTCCACATACCTGGACTCTGAGGACAGCTGCACCTTTGTGGAAAAGCCAGGCCTTTGGGGAAGGGCGAGGACTCAGAAGATTTATGGTCCACAGAGACTGAACCAGCCTGAAGCTCTGACTCAAGTCAGGCCCATTAGAATCTCTCTCTAAGGACTCTGGAGCGGGGTCCTGGACAGTCTCATGTGGGTCGGAGGGAGATCACAGATGCGCAGAGTGGCCCGCGGATGGGGAAAGGCTTCGGGGCCCCTTGTGAGTTTCCTCCGAAGCCCAGTTGCAGCTCTTGCCCTTGGGCTCCCCCAGATGGAACTGTTTCAGCTGCTTGGGTTCATTAACAATAAAATTAATAATGATCAAAATAATAATGCTACCATTGTAATCTGTTAAACCTTGACCATATTCCAGACTCAGGATTACACAGGCTATCTCCTTTAGCTCTTCCAACGATGTAATAGCATCATTTCGGGTGCCAGAAAAACAATTCAATGCTAACTATATTGCCAATATCTCACAGCTAGGAGGGTGAGAGAGGATTTAAAGCCAGTCAAAGCGCCATTTTTAATTACAATAAAGCACAGTTAACAAAAGAGTTTCGTCTAGCTACACAAGCCCCTGCTCTGGGGCAGGCACTCTGCTAAGTGGTGTAGTATCTGCTCTGTGGTTGTCTGTTTAAACCTTGCCCTCCACAGGAGCATGCTTAAGAATTGGGGAAATGATTCCCATTTCAAGATGGCAGACTGAGTACCCACTGCAATTCTCCTCCTCCCAAATCACACCCATGGCCACATCCAGGTACATCAATGTTCATAAACATATAAATGTACATACACATGCACACATACATATGTAACACAATATACATTAGTAATAAATGTATAATTGCCTAGGCTTGAAAATAAGAAGCAAAATTCCAAGAAATCACTTAAAAAAAGTACCCACTCAGAAAGCCACAGACCCTTTGAGAAAGTAAAACCAAGCACAGAAGCCAACGCAAGGTGGATAGGAGAATCTACCCACTCACAACCATCTACCAATAACAGTAACAATAACCAGCCACCATGTGCGGAGAGCCAGCTCTAGCACGAGAAATGGCAACTCCTTCCAAGAAAACACACCCAAGGAAGCAGCTAAAAGAGCCATTGGGAAAGAACTTTTGAATAATTCATCATCCCAAATAGAAGTGCTCCAGCCACAACATAGAGTTGGGATATTTCAAAGGGGTTTTCATAATGATACAAAAATGAGCTAAAATGTTGGGGGCCCCTCTAGTGGGGGGGCACTATGAGATCTGCATGGGGCTCTACCCCCCAGTAGGCTAGAAGAAGTGCTACAGATAAGGGTGTGAAAATTTACAAGAACAAAGGGAGACAAATTAGTGACTGGCCTTGCAGACGGCTGGTCAACCATACTGGAAAATAAAAAAAAATTCCGCTTTCTCAGACAACATTTTTTTTTTATAAAGATTTATTTATCCATGCATACAAGCTGGGGTACAGGCCAGAGGTGTGGTGCGGCGAGAGGGTTCACCAGAGACAGAGAGGGGAGCAGAACGGGCAGACTGACGGAAACAAACTGCTGAGGGGAGCAGTGGGTGAGGCAGGAGAGGTCCACCGCGCCATCTGGGAATCTCCCCGGCCAGGCGTCGAACTGGCATAGCCACTGCCGACACCTCCACAGTGCAGCGCTTAACCCCTGTGCCATCAAGGAGGCCCCTCAGACAACATTTTTAATGCGCATTTGCATCTGATGCACCAATGTCAGTGACTTGAGCCTCCATCACAATGCCATCAGCAAGGGGCAAAGCAATCCTACCCCTTCAGGCTCTTACCTCTTCCCATGTCCTACGGTGCCACCTGAAGGCTATCTGCTCACTGCTGCAGGCACCCCTGGCTACTGCGGTGTCTTGCTAAGGAACATTCCCCCAGACGGCCTGGAGGAGAGCCATCTTCCAGAACAAAGTGCCATAGCACAAGACTATACCAGTCTGAACCATCCCCTATATCTGTAAAGTAATTTACAGCTTGCAAAACACTTTCCTATGCATTATCTCGTCTGAAGCTCCACATTAATTATGTTAAGTAGCTAGTGTTTATTATTCCAGTTTATAGAAGAGGAAACAAGTCTCCCAGAGGCCAGGAAGATGAGTGATTGACAGAAGTGGAAATTGAACCTGGGTCCTCTTGCTTAAATGTTAGTTTTCAATATTTAGCTCACTGTAATGAGGTTTACATTCTTTTGCCATTAGCTGGCAGGCAGCAAGAGCCTGAGGACCATTTTATTCTTAGGCTCCTGTGCAGAATCCTATCAGGGAATTACTGGGGCCTCTCCTAACTCCTCTCAGAATCAGTGTACAGAATATTCCTCAAAACTACAGTCAACCTGGACTCAGCTCACAGCCCCTTAAGTACATATTCTAATTGCCTAGAGTACAGCAATAAATATTTCTATTCATTGCTCTCCCCACTCCTTAAATCATTCCTATCCCTTGATTTTTGTTTTTTTTAAAGAGCACCACTGCTGAGGGGGACCCTGTGTGTATTGGGGGGGGTGGCAGCTGCCCATTGCTAAGAAAGACTTCAGACGCATCTGCGCGCTGACAGAGAGGGAGCTGGGCTATCTCCTCCTCTGCTCTGGCAGGGCTTGCTCCTGGCAGCACCCTGTGCAGAATGAAGCCTGTGGCACCTCACTGCCCACTGCTGCAGAGCACGATCATGCCACCTGCTCCATAACCTTCATACCACCCCAGCTCCCACATCTGCTCGGCAAGGCTCAGGCCACTACACTCTAGTTCCTAAGTACACTCAGGCCATTCAGCAGTCCAGAGAATTCCACCTCCCCGATGCACAAGCCCAGTGGGGCCCAGACATCAGGCACACCTGCCCGGCTGTGTACACAGCAGCGTCTTCTTATAGGGAAACCCAGGGGCCACTGTGGTTCCACACGGTCCACTGACAATCCACGAACATACGGCTGGAATGGGACATGTTCATTTCTTCAGACCTTGGTTTTCAGCTTCTTCCTTTCACCCTTCACACACCAGCCTTGGTCTCCTAATAGGAAATGGCCAGGAGGAGCTTGACACTTTCTGGTCATTGGTTGGCTCTGGCCTGTTGGCTAAAGCATGTCGGTGCCACAGAGCCAGGAGGGAAGAGAGATGTCCTCTTCTCCGCTGAGCCATCAGCACCATACACCAGCAGTCGCGACCCACAGCAAGACTAGGAGACCTCTGGTGGGCAGGAAATTGCCAGAGACAACCAGCGAATCTGATCATTCAGAGACCACAAGCCAGTTTGCATGGGGAAGCTCGACGCCCTCCAACCGGGCGGAATATCTGCTCCCGGTTGGTGTGGAACCTACTTATATAACACACACGAAAGGACCTGCAGGGTGCTGGGGAGTACTTCCCTCTAGGCCCCTCCCCCTGCTCACTCTCAGCACGCCCCCCCCAGTAGATAAGGGACTTGGGGGACCACTTCCAAGTCTGCTGAGCATGGGTCTGCAGTTTCTGGGACAAATGTTGGATGGGTGGGGAAAGCTCTGTCCAGATGAAGTGAGCATCGTTAGCTAGATGAGTTCTCGTGAGTACACGGGTGAGAATGGGGCAGAGGCTGGGGTGGGGCAGAGTGGGTCAGTGCTGATAGCTAGTGGCTCTCGGCTGTACTCTGGAATGGCTTGATGAGTGCTAAAAACCAGACACATCTGCCTCAAACCTAGACACTCAACTTCAACTGGCCAAAGTGAGATGCTCTTAAAGTGCAAGGTGATATCAGAGCAGTCAGAGGATGACGAGTCTTTGTTGAGCAAAGACCTCTGAGACACAGAGGCAGAGCATCTCTTTGGCTCCCTTTGGCTTTGCCCAGGAGAGTACTTCATTCCCAAGTGCCCAGGTGCTGGCTGGCATGCCGGGTGTGTGCCACACACACTCTCCTGATCGATACTAATCAGTGCGACCTAAAAATAACTCAATACGTAGGTCCATTATGGGCAAGAGCTTCCATGGAAGTTTCGGGAGACGTTGAAATGTATACATGAAGGGAGGAGGTTTGTCTAGACATACAATAAACCACAGGAATCATTTATAAGTGGGTCTGATGTCTGGGGCCCCTCAGAGTCCCCCTCAAACTTCAGTATCTGTCCACCTCCACTCTGAGCCTATGAGAAGTTCCATGAAGCCAGCAACCCACTGGGGACCGATATGCAGAGATGGTCCCAGATTCTGAGGAAGGCGCAACTCCAGGCTCAACTCCAGAAACCCTCCCTCGCTTTTTGATCCTGAATGAATTCGAATTAGGATGGAAATGCAGACAAGATGGGGAAAGGCTGGGAGGTCCTCCCGCTGCCGGCCACCCTACACTCTCAGCAGTAGGAGTTACTATTTTAGTCCCCTCTCCCCTGCCAGAGCCGCTGCACTAGCTGTTCTTGTCCCCCTTCCTCCCAGGCTGGGACAATCTCCCCCAAGGTGGCACTGGTCAGAGGAAGCAGAAACCAAAGCAGACTTGATGTCCCCCACCTCTGCCTGTCATTCATTTGTTCATCTGTTCATTCATTCATCCATCCATCCAACCAATAGCCAACCTTGCAATGAAATGCTCTTTATCGCTCAATGATCTACTGTTTATTTATTCACTGCAGCTGGAGCCATCCTTTTCAAAGGAAAGGCTCTGCTGTGCCCACCCCATGCTGGTTCCCAGTCTTCAGTGGCTCTGCCTAGCCCCCTTCAGCAAACACATCATCCGACATGCTGCTCTCGGCACACCTCTCCCTGGTGTTCTTTCTTTTAGCCCTTTCTGTCATCTGGGGGCTCTTTCCACTCTGCTTGCTCTCCCAGGACTCTCTTTCCCCCAACCTCTCCTCCTTTCACCCCCAATTACAAATCACAGGAAAGGCGGTCAGCAAAGCGCCCAGGTATTTCCTAGGTTTGCTCGGTTCCATGAATGTGGCGGGGAAAACGAAAGCGCTCCCTCCACACCAGCTACTCTGGAAGGATCTCCCAGTCTGTCTCCATCTCAGGCCCTGCCCACTACCTCTCTTTGAGCAAGTCGAAGGCCTCGTCATATCAGGGAAAGCTCAGCTATAATCTGGGCTCTTCCACCAACTCCTAACTTTGCTGTTGCCTCTTAGTCAAACATCGGACTTTCCCCAGGGCATTGGTTGTGAGTGGGCCTCTGTTAAGTGGCCCCCAAGAGCACAGGAGAAGTGGGGTAACTTTATACAGCAGCCCCAAAAGGAGATGTAAACAGCGGGGGGGCTGGGGAAGAGAGACTCCTGATTCACACAAACATAAAAGGGAAATGTCAGAGGATTATGGTGACGAGCTGGGGTCTCTACCAGTCACCCAACCCGAATTCAACTCGATTTCCTAGACTTGCTAAAAGACCACGACCTCAGCTCTCCTCCTCTCGTGTTCTGCCCCACCCCCGCCCTCACAAACACCCCCAAAGAGAAGAACATGGAATGAGCGCACTGGAGATATCCTTGGCGAGCACTTAAACGCTAAGCGAGAGAGAAAGCAAGTCATAAAAACAGCTTTTTACTCGGTTTTAATCCACTGCCATCAAAACAGAAAACAAAACTCCATAAAAGTGACGTGAAGGAAGTGGAGAGTTGAGGAGGCCCGAAGCTAGGATACAAATGCGGATTCTTTGGGGGAGCGCTGTGGCCTGGACGCTCTACGGCAGACGACAGGAGGACAGACCAGAGGGACATGGCGGGAGGCGCGGCAGACTCGTCGGGAAGCCCTCTCCTCTGTATCTGTGCAGCCCAGAGGGGAGAGTCCTCAGGGGAGGGCCCCTCTCTTACTGTGTGTGCGGGGCTGTCACCCTAGGGCTCCCCTAACTGCACCCCTAACTGGGCTCCCTTCCTTGACCAGCTGGAGAGCAGAAGCCATCTCCCGGTGCAGGCAAGTGTGGTTCACAATTCCGACTCGGGGTGAGAGGGTTCTGGGACCAATAGGCGGGGTCACAGGGTGGGAGCAGACCTGGAGTTTCTGGGTCCCCACCTCCCCATTCACGGCCCGTCACGGGACAGCGGTCAGCCCTCTCCAGAGGCGCACCCCAAACCCTGGGTCGTGAGCAGCAGGCTGGGTCAAGCAGCCCAGGACTCCTCCTTCCTCCGGCTGCCAAAGCCGCTGGGGTCCCTCCCGATCACCCACAACTAAAGGCATCCTGCCCCACCCACTCGTGGGTCTCTCTGGGCGTCTGTCCTTCCACCTGGATCCAAGGCTCTTGAAGACCGGGCCCCCCTCTCACCTCTCGCTGTGTCACGTGGTAACTAGCAAGGTGGTTTAGAAGCATCAGTAGAGGCAGGAGGTCCCCTTAAAATAACACTTTTGTTAAACGCGGAAGAAAAACATCTAACAGATGTGTTATGTTTTTTAAAGGCCCCCTTCTAAATTCCGAAGAAATTACTAAATAAGGACCTGATGTCTTTTCTATTTCTCCTGGTATCTGGACCAATTAAAAACAGGATGTGGGGGAGAAATGCCGCCAAGGAGCTCACGTAGCCGGAGGGACTCAGAAGACAGAAGTGGACAGTAGAGGGCAGCCTGTCCCTGCGTCAGAAATGGCCACAGAGACAATACTCGGAGTGGTGAGGAAGCTGGGAGAAGCACCTCCCTGTCTGTGGGACTGCGGCCAAGAGCATGGACACTTCTGAAAAGCACGTGTGAGCGCACACCCCCACACCCGCCAAGCCCCCAGTCTCCACCCGAAGAGCCAAGGACGCTGAGTGTCCGTCAGGTTGACCCTGAGAACTCAGGAGGGACAACCGTCATCCTGCAGAAGCGGAGACAGTTCGTGGGCCCGTCAGCGGGCTCCTGGCCAAGATTCTCCACGAGCATCCACACTAAAAAACACCCCGACGGAGACTCTTGCGTTTCATCTTCCAAGCTGTCACTGCCCTCCCTGGAACACGATGGAGTCACCTGTCTGTGTCCCTCACCAGCTCCCAGACCCTCAAGGTCAAACCCAGAGTGTCCATCCCTGCATCTTCTCTTCTCCAATATCCAGCATCACCCAGCAGATGCTCACTGGGCAACCTTTAGCATGTGCTTTCCGAGAGTCCGGAGATGGACTGTGCCCATTCACGTGCCAGGACACCCAGTTCTCCTGGGACCAAGAGCCCAGGTCTATAGAACAAGGCCGACTAAGGCATGGGGTGGGAGGGGGGGTGTTGCCAAAGAGCAAGGGTCCTTCCCAGTTGGCAGGCAGTGAGCTCAAGACCTGAGCCTTGGAACAGGCCAAAGGGGGGTCCTCAGACCCCCAGCAAGACACATCACCTCTCTAGCCCAGCCTCTTATTGGGGTGCAATCTGTACTCAATGCTGCCCTGCCATGCATTCATTTACCCAACATGTATCCGTGACCGTGTAGGTCAAGATGTTGGGGCACACAGAGAGGAAAAGACCAAATCCCTTGCTTCCCAGAGCTCATATTCTAATGAGAAGCTAGGAATGCAGGTTGAGTGGTCTAACACAGGGGGGCTGGCAAGGGAGCCCAGGTTTTCTGCGGAATGCAGGGGGCTTTCAGAGAAAGGAGTGGTAAGCAGACAGGAAAGATGGCTGGAATATCCCTGATGAGGATGGAGGGAGGGTTCTAAACACAGCAGACTCAGAGATCACATCCTCCAAAGCCAACTCAAACTCAGAAGCAGACAAGCATTTCTGCCACGTGTACCATCTGCAATTAGAGGACACTGCCCTCTGCAAGCCATTTCCTTTCATCAATCCATCCAAATTTTCTATTAAACCCCCACTCCCAAAACTAATGATGATCTGGGAAGATCTCAGGGATCATTGAAGCCCTTAATGCTGTCATTTAACAGAAAAAGACAGCAGTATTTCAGGGACCTTTCTCCCATTGTACAGCAGTCTCTGGGAGAGACGGGGTGGAGTCTGATCTCGCTGCTTAGAGTTTGGGGTCTTTCTGATTTAACTTACTGAATTCAGTGACCCACAGACAATCTGATTTCACATACACCTCTCCTCAGGCTCCCAACTTCCAAGGTCTGCCACAAATCTGGCAAACCTGTTTCCTCAGCACTTTATAAACATGCGCGCATCCATATGTTCAATAACTTATCGGGCATCACATGACTTAATTTCCTCCTCCACCCCCTCCACATTGCTGCACGTAAGTCTTCCAGGCCAGCAGGGATACCTGGAAATCCCAGGGCCACAGGGAGGCTCCAGGAAGAGCAGAATCACAGAATATGTGAACAGTCCCGAATGGCAAGGTCATTTTATCCATTTGACTAGTCCCTCCCGGGGCCTCGTCTCACAACGAATTTTGAGTCCTTTGCAAAGAGAAAAGGGATAAGCTGTTCAAGGTGGCAAGAAGCTGGGTGTCAAGAGAGCTAGGCTCCTTTCCAGTCAAGGGGTGCACTTGTTGGGAGTCGGGTGATTTCCAGAACTGCCTCTTAAACCCAGCGGAAGCAGGAGACACGCCCTATGAACCGTCAGGAGCACGTCTGCAGGACACAGAATGAAAATAATCCCAGACTGAGAACTTGAAACATATTCCCTAAGGGATCATTTGGAGTCAGAGGAGGAGGATATTTTTAAATGCTGGGGGCTTAGGCCTAGAAAGGGGGGGGACGAGAAATGGACTATGATCAAAAAATTTAGTAATAGGACTCTATCTTCTAATGTAGAGCAAAAATCACCTTACATATGAGAAGTTGTTTTAAACGAAGTAAAAGTGTACATTTTGCATGCCTACGATGTCAAGATTTAAAGTTAGGATTCAACACTGATGATGTTCTACTTTGCAAATACCTTTCAGCGACACAACAAAGTCACTCTTAAGAACTGCCTTGAAGAAGTCTGTGTGGCAGCCGTGGTGGGGAAATCAGTGAAGGGAGAAAGAAGAAGCGCCTCCAGCCACACCCTCAAGAACCCCCTGGCTTCCCTACTGGCACTGCCCAGAGAGCACCGGGCAGCAGGGGGGGGGGGGGGCAAGGCCCAAGGTCTCTACCACCACTCTGCTCTGCATCAAACCCTGGCCCGTGGCAGCAAGACCCCCTCCGTTTTTGGGTCTCAGCCCCCAGCACGTAAAGCACACCTCCAACCTTTCAGCAAGAATCGACCATCACTTTGGCCCCAGTCTAAATGAAGGCAGCTCCCGAGCCTATCAAGA
Source organism: Scalopus aquaticus (assembly GCA_004024925.1). Classification (NCBI taxonomy): domain Eukaryota; kingdom Metazoa; phylum Chordata; class Mammalia; order Eulipotyphla; family Talpidae; genus Scalopus; species Scalopus aquaticus. The sequence continues at coordinate 233,330 of PVIJ01000706.1, read as the reverse complement.
AAAGCCAAGTTCCAACTCCTGCCCTCGTGTTCTCCATGCAGCTCTCTTTTGCTCTGAGTCTGGGCAATCCTCGTGGCAGGACTCAAGAATGCTGGGACCTACCAGCTCTCCTGGGCGTGTGGATCAAAACCAGATGGCCAGCTCCAATCTTACGTAGCATTTACAAGGAGGCAATTGTGGCTTAAATCAATACCCCCATTCTGGAAGGTCAGATTCCCTTGTCAACAGAACAGGAAGGAAAGAGGGAGGGCCTATGGGAGCTAAGACAGAACTGACACATGCTTGCCAGCAGGTGGCTAGAAAGACTCAAAATTTGTCTTGCACATGAAAAGGAACATTCCAGTGGAGAGAGCAGGTTACCCTGTGGGGTGACAGGCTTTGCAGAGGGGTGTCCAAAATCTCCCATCTGGATGACATCACAGATGGCATAAAACAGAAACTGACCGGCAGATGACAGGCTTGGGGTGGAAAGCCAGCACAGCACCAACTAGTTATGTAACCGTGAGCATGACCCTTTACCTCATGTAACCTCAGTCTTCTCATCTGCAAAGAGATTATTTGGGGGCACGGAGATAATGCCATGCAGAATTTGTAGCAATGCCTGGCACCCAGTAAATGTGCACGTTTGCTATCATCATCATTCTCTTAATGGTAGGTCCTTATCTCAGTCAGAAACACTGAAAGGCACTCATGTACAAAGTGGACAGCTAGCACAAGGTCTACCAGAAAGCCAAACCCAGCTCCTTTCAGCTCTGTATATATTATAGGCAAGGCCAACTTCTAGAACATTCTTGGCCCAAACAAAACACCATGGAAAATTCTTTGCATGCTTTCTCCCTTTGACTCAGCCATTCTCCAAAGATAAAAAATGGAGGCTCATTTAGGGCATGCCAAGATATATTCTAAGTAAGGCCCAATAGCACTGATTAACTAGGAGGAAGGGCTACTGCAGAATCTTAGGATTGATTCCTAGGAATGGAATGAGTTGGAATGGAACTTTGAGATCTTCGAATTTATGGATGGTTACATCAAGGCCTGGAGGGAGTGTCCAGGGTCAGACAACACCAGTTCATTAGTGGGAGCTTAGTCTTTAGCGTGGTCTCTTTCTTGCTAGTGAGGTTTTCTGCTACCTTCTGTTGCTCGAATTCCTTGGGACTGTTGACATCAAGAAATTGCTGTTTACTCCTACAATGCTGGCCTTCCATGAGCAAGAACCTTAGTCCTTTCAAAAATCCACGACAGAACAAATCCATAAAAGGTCTGGGGCTCATCTGGGGATGTTGCTAAAAAGTGAGCCAGCACAACAGACCACACCAAATTCACTCCCAAATCTATTTTTCTTCAGCTAAACCACAGTTATTTGCCAGGGCTTTGTCTTGCAAGGGTGACCAGAGCCACAGATGCTCCTTCGTGGTCCCCACTTACAACTGTTTGAGACTGTTTGTGGACGTGAGCAGACAATCCCTCTGACCAGCCTGGTTACCTGTGCTCTGCAGTCAACTTCTTAGGTAAAATGAAAATAGCTATGGAAGATTATCAAAGATCAAAAAATACTTTAAAGATCTTAGCTCAGCCTCGTATACTTTCACAGGTTCTACGGTGAGTCCTCTGAAAGATATCTCTTGTCTGGCTTTGCTCTTGGCGGAAGTCTGTCCAGACAAGGGTGGGCTGCGATAACAGCAGTCTCAGACTTCTCCAAAACTCACACATCCTCTGCTCCCATTTACGAATGATCAGGAAGAAGAGGCCCTCAACTTCTTCCAGGAGCTGTCCTCCTGCAAGAGGCAAGATGATGCGTCCCATTCCACCCACAGACCCTCCCCCCCGTGACAAAAGCAGTATCAAGGTCCTTCCCCAGGGTCACCTCTGTGCTCATGCACCCCTAGCACCCACACACCTGTGCTTTCCTGTGCCCGCACACTCCTGTTCCTGCACGAAGAGTATCCACAGACCTTATCAGCAGCACCACATGGGGCTTAGGCTTGTCTCCAGTAGAAGATTTGGTTCTTTTCCAACAAACTTGACTTTAAATAAAGCCAACTCTATAACCCTAGCAACGGCCATTAGTTCAACATCCCCACCGCCAGAAACTGCCTGCTTCATTAAAGAGCTGGCGAGGTCCTGGAGCAGGGTGGTGGGCTTTAAAGATCTTCTGTGTCAGCCTGCCTTCCCGCTCTCACTTCGGCCAACACGTGGATTTACGTTCCCCCCAGTCAGGGTGGGAGCGCTGGAAAGGCTCGGGAAAGGGGGTGGAGACTCCTGCAGCAGAAGCCGCCTGCTCAATTAGGCGTCCTGAATGCAGGGGGAGAGGCGAGGGCTGAGCATCTCCTGCATCTGGGAGTGAGGGCTGCAGAGATGGGAAATGTTATGTAATTAAACTCCGCTGGCCTGTCCCGCCTGGGGAATGTGAGACCCATCAGCAGTGACCTCTCCCAATCAACTTAATTGGCCCAATCTCGCCAAGAAAAGCAACAGAATTGGTTTAGTGCCTCATGGAAATAGCTTAGCTCCTGACTATTTATGGCCACTGAACTCCAAGATGGGAGCCTGACTCTGCGCCAGGAGTTGACAGCCTGTGCTGGCTCCTGGGAGGGCTCGGAGGCTCAGTGGGTTTCTGTGCCCTCTGGGTCTCCATTTTTGTTTGGGGAAAATGGCTGCACCAGCCTGCTGCCAGGTGTAGGGCATTTCACACACCCCAAAGCCCACATCCCCCTCTTACCAGGCAGGCTCTTGTCTGCCAAGGACCCCAGTGTAGAAAGAACAGACCTTGAGAGTAACCACCCACGAGGGCCAGGTTTCGCTTCTCTTTGATTCAAACTGTGGATATGAAAGGGCAACGACTGTTTTCTCTGTTCTTTAAGTCACATTTGTTTGGGCGTGCGGCCTGCATAGAATGTTAAAGAATAGGAAAATACATCCCTGATAGTAACATTACTTTTGGGCCACTTTTCCTCTTCAAAAACACTTCAATAGCCTTTCATGAATACAGGTTCCATCAGCTATCATGTATATCTGGTCACCTCTGCTTTATGGAAGAGTAAACTGAAGCAGTTCCAGAGAGTTCTACTGATACGCAGGTAGGTGAGCAGTAGACAAGCAGCGGGCACCAGACCATTTTACAACCTGCCACTAGAAAGGCGAAGAAGAGCCACAGACCCCATCTTTACAGCAGTCAGATGCGTAGCACTGCTGTCTGCAAGACTTTAGCTTTCCTCTGAGCAGAGCTTCAAACTCTTAAACACACCAGGCTTGTTAGGGGAAAAACAGAGTGAACTTTCCTCCTCATTGAGTTTTTACAGACTGTGCCATTTAATAGAAAGAGATGGGGAGGCTTAGCAGGGTTAGAGGACTTCCAGAGTGAGGCTGCTCCGAAGGGGCAGGGCTAGGCTAGAATCAAGACATCCTCACTGGCAGGCTTCCTCCTCCGCTGCTTCCACCCTGCCACCCTCGGAAATACAGGCGAATGTCTTCAAAAGAAGAAGGTGGAAACTCAAAATGGCATCACTCTAAGTTCATGAATTCCAAAATTCCATGCGTCTAGTAAAGCCCCCCCCGCCAAATATATGCTCTCCCGTGATTCAAACCTCACAAATGAGGCTCCTATCACCAGGTCCTGGCAGGCAGGTGTGGCACCTGGAATGACACCCCTGTCCTCGTGGGTCCACCTCACTGGCTCAGGGTATGAAGCCAGCCAACCTCACCTTCCCCTCTCTAAGTGCTAAGCTCTTCTTTTATGTGCTCCTTTTCTACTGAAGATAAATGCCTGAGCAGCCGAGACAATTTCCATCAGCCTCTCAGGATTCCTGCAGAAACACACACCCACTCCTCACACACCCCTCCCACTTTCCCTGCTAGCTTTCTCCCAGGTGCTTAACTCCAGCTCTGTGATGTGTGCTTGTGCGTGTGTACACACACACACACACACACACACACACACACCCCAGGTCATTTTTACATTCACAGCCTAGGAAACGTCAAAGAAGCACAAATGCATCTAACCCCTATCATCTCTGACCACGCTTCAACCTCCTCCAGCTCCATAAATCAGTTCTCCTTCCTGCTGGAAAGCAGAGAGCGCACTCTCCAAATTCAGTCTTCCAATGTAACCCAAGGCACGAGGCTCACAGACTCCCCACCTCACTGCCAGGCCCAACGACAAACAGCAACGCCTTCAACTCCCTCCCCAACACCCAAAACTATACATAGTCCCTACCTTGATGGGCCCGTCTATAAGCCCATACATGTATTTCACTAAGTCAGCTCCCCTACGGCCCCCAAGGTTCATAAGCCTCTCCAGGAAGAGAATTACAGTTCTTGAAGAAACTTCAACTAGCATCACACTGTCCTCCCTCTTGGAAAAACTGCTGCAGTTGGCTGAGCCCGGAGAAGGAACTTTTCCAGGGTGCTATGCATGCCTCAGTACCCAGCCATGGGTGAAGCATTCAGCAGGCATCCCATAAATTTTAGCTGATAATCAATATTCACCGGTGACAGCGAATCCCTCTATTAGGTTGACAGCCCTTATACAGCACAACACCACATGCAACATATCCCTCCACTTGCCCAATCTCGAGCACACATTCTTGCTGATCTCCATCCAGTGCAAACACACAAGGACTTTTCCCCTTAAATGTACATCCTTCATTCTGAGCCTTCTGCAATTCCCCCTTCTCTGGGGCGGCAGGGAGGAGCAGAAGGCACAGACTGGCCTGCATCCTTCCCTGCCAACGCCTGGACTCTCCATCATGAATGTCTGAGTCCACCCTTTTTTATCCCCCCCACACCCCAATGCCAAAGAGCCAAACTTCCCAGCACACACTCATAAAGTTCACACTCTGTTCTCAAGTAATCACCCCACCACGCATCCCTTTGTAATCCGCAGGCACCCAACCTTGCACACACCACCCACGTCCACCTTGCACTCCCCCCCACAGCCGCCCTCCCACACCACACCCACTCCGTATGTCTGTGCAGGCACGCACACGCCATCTGTCTAGCACACTCTACCTCTCCTCCCGCTGACACCCTTGCCAGGCACAGACTTCTCATTAGCTACACCTATGTTCCCACACACTCTCGTCTCCTGCTAGTCACACATATGCCCACCCAGAAGACGCCTCAGAAAAGCCCACCACGGAGCTCCCGCCACCCTTGCACACCCCTCTTGGTGCACAAACTTGCCCCAGACCTGCCCATCCTTCTCGGATCAAACAGGACATCCTAAGGTCACGGTCTTGTCTGCCTCCCCAGGAAAGCAGAAGGCATCGCATCCAATCCAACCCTCCCCTCGCCGCTCACACTCTCCCAATGCACCCTCCCTGGAGATTTTCTACTTTGCTCCAGCACTGTCCCCAGAGCCTGCTTTCTTTTCACCCCCCACACCCCACGCCTCACCGAGGTCCAAGTGTTTGAGCCCAGTGCAGAGGTGTGGAGATTTTATCCCCTCTACTTTCTTTGTGCAGCATGTTAAGAAGCAATTTGGGGCGGGAGGGAAGGGGGGCAGGCTGAGCACGCTGGGGAGCTTCTGAGAGTGTGGAAACTGAACCGACCGAAAAGTTCCCTCTACGTTACAACTTTCTGCCAGCTTTACTGTTCTCCTTGTTTGCCATTCTGCAGGCTTCTGCAAGGAAAGGGCACCCCTCTATCACACACCAGCTCGCCCGTTCCGCAATCCAGTGCGTTACAAACATCAGACCCGAGGAGTGACAGGCACCCGCTTTCCTGCCCCCCTCCGCCCCCGTCCCCAGCTCTTTACACACATAAACAAGCCCGCCCGCGCGCAGTCTCCGCAGCCTCCGAGCTCCCCAGGCTGAGCCCAGCGCGCGGAGCTGCACCCAGGCAGCCGCCCGCAGCCCGCCGTCGCAGTGAAGACGCCGAGGTTCAGTTCGGCGTACCCCTCACCTGGAATCCCCCCAGCCACGGGGCCAATGAGAGGGATCCTCCCTAGGAGGCAGGCCCAGCCGGTTCCGCGCTGGGGTCTCAGCACGCAGCCTTCGCAGCGCAGCTCCAGAACGCAGCCGCCCAACTCCCCAAAGAAGCTGCGCCGCCTCCGCGCACCCACCCGCGCCCAAGGCAACAGGCAGAGTCCCCTCCCCCCACGGGGGCCTCCTCTGCCGAACCTTCAACTCTCCAGCGCCCCAAATTTCGTTAGGAGTTTGAGTAGCGCTCTGGGGGCAGTGGAGCCCTTTGGGCTCCTTTTAACTCCGACCTAGCTGCGCGGTCCCCGGTCTCGCAGTCTCCCCAGCCTCCCCTCATCTCCTCAATTCCTAGAGCTGGCTCGAGAAACCGCGAGGAATTCCGCGGGGATGGCCCGGCCCGGGTGCCCGCGCGGGGTCCCAGATGCACCCACGGCGCTTGCGGGGCTCCAACATCTGCGCAGAGACAGGGGTGGGGGGCGGCCGAGCAGGGGGCGCTGGCCGAGGCAGCCTGGAAGCGGGCTTGCTCAGGAGAAAAGCTTAGGCGGAGGCAGGAGGACCCCAGAGCAGGTACCGAGCAGAGCGAGGGCTCGCAGTTCCCCAATCTGAGAAGGGGCCGTCCAGCCCACACCTCTGAGCCTCCTCCCAGCACACGCCCGCGCCCACGGAGGGCAGAAGCGCGCCGAGAACGCTGCGCAGTGGGGCACCAGGCGCGGGGCGCTTGCCCGGGACCAACGGCGGCACCTTGGCCTCATCCACGCCCGGGAATTGTCCGCCTCCCGCTTTTGTTGCAAGATGCGCCGGGAACTTTCTCTGGAGGAGCTGATGATGTGTGTGTAGGCGGAAGGCGAGGGGGGTGCAATTCTACTGAATCCCTTTTCCTACCCTTTCGTGGTCCCCATTTCCCTTCTCCTCCGCGCCCACCCCCCATTTCCAATCCAGGTTCCTTAAACCTGATCACTTTCCCAGATATTGGACGGTTTCTCGGGCAGCCGAGGGCCCAGAGAGAGGAGGTGGGGAGGGGTGTGTGTGTGTGTGTGTGTGTGTGTGTGTGTGTGTGTGTGGCTGTGGTTGCGCCCCGGGTAGGGGAGATCAACGGCGCGCACTTCGAGGAAGGCACAAGCCCGGGAGAGTGAGTGTGGGGCAATGGGGTGGGGGCAGGGTGCAGAGTAGCCCCCACCCCGACCCGTGCTAGTCCCCTGGAAAGTCACCCCGCTTAGCCCCCCACCCACAAGCTGCCCACCTAACGTGCCCGCCTCCCCTTACCGTGGCAGAAGTAACCATGGCATCCGTGGGACTGTTTCCAGGGACGTCGACATGAAGAGAAAGGTGCACGCGAGCTCAGTCATTCAAAGTTTCCCCCACCCCGCCCGCCACTCCCCAGCAGGGGAAAACAGGAGAAAGGAACGGGAAGAAAGTAGTTGCGCCAGGCGCTCTCGCGGGCCGTGCGCTGAGCTGCGCGTAGAGAGAGGAGCCTTCGACTCTGAGTCCCGCGAACATAATCTGCGCGGTTATAACCAGCCAACCCGGCCAGATGGCTCGGAGCTCAGCGCCTTAACCCCTTGCGCGCCGCGCCCGCCTCCGCGCCAGGCCTGCCGCGCCCGCCGCCTGCGCCCAGGCGCTTCTCCGCGGCCTGGGGGCCGTGGGGGCGGGGGCGTTTCTCCGAGACGCCCTCAGACACGCTCAGAACTTCCAGATCAGTAATATTCGTACCCCCTTGACTGCCCCTTCAGAGATGCAGGGGAAAACGAAATAGTCCACTTTTAATTACATGGTACATGTTAATGGGGTTTGCCTGTCTTATTTGTTCTTTTCCTTGAAACATTTCTTTTTGATCTGTTTTCTTTTTTATTGAAGACTTTCTTCACAAGGTAGAAGGGCCTTTCCTGCCTCTCCTCTAGCAGCCTGGGTCTCCCGTGTAAACTCCTCCCCCAAACCTTAGACCCTTCCAGCGCCAGAAATCTCCCCACCCCCTCCGGAGCCCACCCATCACTCCTTCTCCCACCTCACCACAGGAACACGCCCCGGGAGAAGCATTCCCCAGAGAGCTTACCGATCCCTCCCAGGGACCAGACCCCAGGGCCAGAGTCCCAGGGACCAGACCCCAGGGCCAGAGTCCAGAGCAGGGGATTGAGGAAGACCTAGTCAGAAAGGTAGCGGGGAGGGGAACCAGGGAGAGGAGGCTGTGTGTGTGTGTGTGTGTGTGTGTGTGTGCTCGCTCGCGCCCCCCCCCCCAAGGAAGAAGGGAATGGTTAGGGGTCTCCCATTTCACACAGTTTCCAACTTCCCTAAGTCCCTTCCTTTCAAACCAGAATCTGGGCCCCGCAGCACAGCTGCCTCCAGCCACTATAGCTCGCAGGGGCAACTCAGAGAGCAGAAAAGACCAACAGCAAACAAAACTAGTAGCGCTCGAGGAGGGTGAAGCTCATTTCCCCACCGGTAGATTATTTGAGCCAAGGTTGGGGGGCAGGGCACAAAAATCTCTCATTTCGCGGTAATTTTAGCTGTCCTTTAGACCCCACTGGTTCTGCGCTCCTTCTTGCTAAATTTACCGAATTAAGTCATCGTTTTCCTCCATTTGCCACTGAGAAAAGTGTGTGTGTGTGTGTGTGTGTGTGTGTGTGTGTGTGTGTGTGTGTGTGTTGGGGGGAGGGAGGTGTTGCTTAGGCTTCAAAGAGAAATCCAGAGCCCTGGACCAGAGTTTTGCGCTCCTGCTCTGCCCCCTCGGTGGCGGTGGCCTGGCAGACTCATCTCAAGCCCCCCCACGGCTTCCTCCCTGCAGTGTCAGCTACACCCCAGCTCTGCTCTGAGGGGCCCTTTCATGCACCGCGATTGGGGGAGGGAAACGAGTAAGTACCCTGCCTTCTTTCTATGCTGCCATTCCGGGTGTCTAATAAACACCCCTTTCTATGTTGCTGCTAGGACCGGCTTAAAAGATTAGTATGCTTCTGAATTGCTGGAGAAGGTAGTAAAGGGTAAAGGCAGCACCCACTACCAGGTCTGGCAGAACCCAATGTGGACAGAGGCTGCAGACAGGAAGCGGGAGGGGGCAAGGGGTTGCAAACTAAATAGATTGTACCTGCCTCATCATTTTCCCGGGTGGAGGCTGCCACATCGGAAACGGCCAGCAGCACCCACAGAGGCCCAGAGTGGCGCCTTCCGTGGCCCCTGGGAAGGTGGGGGTCCTCCTTCGGTGCCTCCCCTTGCGCCAAAATGTCCGGGTCTTGCTTCGGCCCAGAGGAGGTTGCCGAGCTGCTCCCTCTGCCCCGCCACACAGCACCATGGAGGTTTGGGCGGGTGTGCTCAGCAGAGTTCTGCTTCTCGCCCTCTCTTCAGACCTGCCCCCTGCTCTCCTCCCCCTGGTCAGGCACTTCCCCCCTCCTCCCTCCTTTCTGCTGTCAAAGGAGATTTTCTGGTCCCAGTACCCATTCTACCCTTGGAGTTCTGGAAGCTCGAACTCCGGGTTCTCCAGGAGCAGGAGGAACGCAGGGAAGAGGGCTTGGCTCCCGCTGCAGCTGCAGGGAGGAATGGGTTAAAACCATGTGCAGGCAGATCTGCCTCTAGCAACTCAGTTATGGGCTGTCTGGTGGGAGGAGGGGAAGGGAGGGGGCAAACTTAAATTTGAAAAATCCGAAGAAAGAAAGAAGAGCAGGGAACAAAGAGTTAATGCGGGATGTGTTCTGCAGACGCCCCACTGCCCAGCCTCTCTACTCTGCCTGACTCCGGTGCTCCCTGGAAGAGTTTGTATTGTTTCCCAACTCCCGGAGGTTTGTCCTGGGTTGGTGGGTCTGTCTTTGCATGCAATCAGCAAGCCCTGTAACATGAGAGGTAACACCTTAGTCTTGCCAAATATGTGCAGTGCCTTTGGGGGGGGGGGGGTGCTGAGCAGGGAGGGGCTGAAGAAAGAGAGGAAGAGTGAGGAACCAGAGGCGCAGAGGGTGAAGATTCACATTTCTCACTTTCTCCCAAATGGAGAGCCCCTCACCCTTTCTTTCTGGACGAGTCCCCTTGGAGCAAGCACTTGGGTTTTCCTCTGCAGCTTTCCTGATCTCTTCTCCCTTCCCAAGCCAGTCCCCAGAGACCAGGGACTTCCAGGTCTTCCTTCTGACTTCCAAAAGATTGGCAAGGTGCTAAGAGAAGACAGTGGCTGGAAAAAAGGTGTGGAAAGGCATATTTTTCAAAGATAAAATAAAAGATGATTGTATATACCATCGAGTCATTTGGGAACTGCAGAATGCTGTGATTTCTAAGCAAATCCACTGATTTTTCTAAATTGAGGAAGATCTCAGGGTATAGACAGCCACAGCAAAGAGCAGAAGCAGACTGGGGAACAGGGGCAGGACTGGGCAGGGGGGTCCTTCCAGAACTTTTGATTAGCAAGGTAATCACCTCTCTCCACGCTGACTCCCTGCTTACCACCTCGGTTGTCCATCTGTTGACTGTATTTTTAGTTCTTTCTTTTTCTCACTGCTGCATCTGAGGATAAGGCCCTGACTGCTGAAAGCGGTTTGTGAGAACAGGAACCAGGTCCAGGGTTGGGAAGGCCCCTCGACAACTCTCGCCTAAAATTTCGAGAGCTTGCCTTCTGCCCACCCTTATCTTTTGCAATAGCACCACTCTGTGGTCGAAACACTGAATGGAGACGTAATGGAAAAGTGGAAATGTGGGGCTGAATTGAGCCTTTGCCTTGTGAAAATTAGCTACTCGAGGCTTCAGTTCAGTGAACTGGGAGTGGGGGAGAGGGGGACCTCAGCATGTGGCCAGGGATGAGGGCAGTAGCCACAGGTGGTTACTGCACTGTGAAGTGTTGACCCAGGAAATGAGAGAACTGGACCAAACGGTCTCCCAGGATCCTTTCCTGTGACCACATGTGGCCAAGACAAGCTTGTTTGTTCTCCCCAGGATCCCAGCGCTGGCCTTGAATGTTTGTCCTTGTTCGTTATTTCCCTTCATCCTGCCTTTTCCATCTCTGACCTCTCCACCACACCTGAGCTGATCCTAAAATATCTGCACGTTGGTTGCTTCTTCAGCTGCTGGGGGGCACTGTGGAGGAGTTTGCCTGAAGGGCTGCAGCGGAGTTTCTTCTGCCTTACTGCATCCATCCCCACCCTCTTCTCCCAGACAGAGAGTCTACGTTTTAGAAACAATTAAAGTGATGCAAAAGGTGTTTGCACAGGGGCTGGGCACTTAGGGGTCAGGGCCAGCTCCCTTGGCAGCTGGCACTCAGAAGCTTTCTTGCTTCTCAGTCGTAACTACACTGCTCCCTGCAGCATTATTGACTAAGTCCCACAGGCGAGCATGCCAGTTCCAACTCCTCTGGAATGCCCCAAAGATCCCTGTGTGGGAGATTTTACCCCCCAAAGCTGGTGCACTTGAGAACAGAAGCTGAGTGACTTGTCTCTGTTTGTTCAGCATGCCTAGGTGGTTCTCCCCCATCTTCTTGAGAAAGCTCTGCCTTGCTGTCAATAGGACTGATGGCTAAACAGGATGCAAGATGCTGGGAGATCAACTTCTCTCCACCTTTGTTTGTATTCCCCCCCCCCCCCCGCACGCTCACAATTGAGGAAACTCAGGGTTCAGCCTTTCCATGATTCGCTCCAGGGAAACAGACAAAAATAAAAAGTAGTAACATCAGAAATCACTGAAAGAATTCATTGAAAGGGTGGATTTTGGAGTCAAACAAACCTCTATTCTGTGCTGCCTTCTTTATCTACTAGTTATGTGCCTTTGGACTGGGTCCTTAACTTCTGAGGACTTCTGTCATTGGCAGAAATAATGTCAAGCTCATAGGAATATGAGGAGGACCGAATGAACTCAGTAACTTAAAATGCTCCCACAGTGCCTGGTACAAACTGAGCAACAACTCCCAACCCCAGAGTCTAACCCCAGAAAACTTCCCTCCCAAAGGTGGGGGGCCAGCCTTGGCAAGAGCTCTGTCTCTGGAATGCCCTGTTTGTTATTTGTAAGCTGTCTTTAAACATTTCATTAATATGACCTCATGTGTCTATATTTTCCCCTCTTGGAAAAAGACAAAAAGAAATGAGCATTATAAAGTAGTAGACATATTTAGAATTTATATAGCTTCCTAACGTGGACCTCGAAGTGCATGAAAGACATAGTGGAAAGGTTTCAAAATCTCATCTTACTCATTCTTTGCCTCAAAGGCAGAACCACCTCATCATTTAAAAGGAAATTCCACCATGTCCTTCAACTCTTAACAGATTGCCTGGTATATTATTGGTTTGTTGTTATTGCTAATTATGTTCTAGGGCTTACATTGAACAATATAATGAATTACAGTGAACAGCAATGAATCAACTCATTTTGTGAAATAGCATACATAGTCTTAATTGTGTTTCAAGAAATTACCCATAATGAGAGAGAGAAGGTGTGTATTCCTACCTCACAGATGGATATAGAAATCATAATAAAGTCTCCTATTTCACCAGTCATGACATGAATTCCTAACCACCCTATAAATTGACTTTATGCTGCACCAAACTCCACTCATTAAAAAATGACATTAAGGTTTCCTAGGTAACTAATGCATTTCCAAAGGGAACAGGCCTGCAGAGACAAAGAGGGCAGGGGAAAGGGTGGGTGGGGGGAGCAAAGAAAAAGGAAAAAAGAACAACATTAGGTTAGACTCATGTGACATAAACAAACTATTTCATGGGGAAGAACTCATAAAGTTTTATTACCTGGATTTGACACAGATATGGCACGCCATTGATTCCATCTTCAGATAATAAAATACTCACTAGACCGTTCTTCTCACCACATGTGCCAGGGACTCACATTTCAGATTCAGACTGACCACTGTGAAGAGGCCCTTCCGTTTATCCGCTGAGCTGTTCCCACCCAGCTGTTTCTCGAGCCCTCCACAGTCATATTGAGACATAACCAAATATCGACATGAAAGTGAAAACCTGGGTCGATTCGGATGTTTCAAAATATGCGCATGTTTTTGAGTTTATGGACAGTGAGAACCTTGAAGCAGGTCGAGCAGCCTCAGGAGAAGCCTGGGCCCCGTCCTTTTTGGTTTCTTTTGCTTTTCTTTTGGTTTCACCCCCAGCCCGGTGGAAGGTTCTGGACGCTAAGGAACATGCAAATGCTCCAGAGGCAATGGAAGGCTGGAGGTGGAGCCTTGCTTGAGTTTATGCCCTAAGAACTCTGAGGAGTCCCAAGAGGCAGTGCAGTCCGGGGAAACACATGAGCTGCCCCCTGGGGTAAGGAGATCGAAGGGGAGATGTGCTGCTGTTTTGGGAGCTGGGAAATCACTGCACTTTTCAGTTACTTGGTTGTACCATGTGTCCAGGAGACTTGGCCTCCCTTTGGGATAAGTGGGATAAAAAGTAAAGACACATGAACTTGGACCCAGGTGAGAGTGGCGCATCATCTCCTCTCCGCCACCCACAGCAGCTCCAGAGTGATGTTTGGAAGTGAAAACTCCACTGGGTACAAGCCGCAGCGGGTGACCTCTCTGGGCAAAGCATGGTGAGTTGCCCTGCTGGCCGCCATGGCTGACGAGGGCCATCTGCTGTCGCCAGGCAGTCAGCGTAGAGTGAAGCCTGCCCTTTGCCCTTTCCACGGCCTCGGGAAGAGAGACACAAGGTGCAGACTCAGGGCTAGAAAACCAATGAGAAACCAGTGTTGTTGCCATGGCACAGCTCCCCCCACTTGGTATTGAACTCATTTGGGGATCTACCTCTGGCCAGGACCTTGGGGGGGGGGGGGTTAGGGCTTAGACAAGTCTTCTGGCCACAACCTTCACTTACTGCCTTTACTGGGGAGTAAGGGACCAGGAAAGCTGGGAAACAAATGTACAGCAACCCAAAGGGGGAGCCTCCCCATGAATCTAGTAGGACAAGACCTCAAGTTCCCTACTAATCAGGAGCGCCATCTGGTCCAACCAGATGCATGATGGTGACTCAGGACAAAACGCCCTGAGGTCCTCGCCCTCTACACATCCCAGAATCCAGGCTGGGGGGGGGGTCACTTGGCAAAGTTCATATCACCCATCCTCCTGCCCCCAAGACCTATCCTCAGCAGCGACAGCACAGGTATAGAGAGGGTGGCCTCAGGAGGGGGAATGGATAGCTTGTCTCTACCCATGTCTCTTTGGAAACATTCTCTCTGCTCTAGCAGTCTAGGCAAATCAAAGAAAGAATAAATCACCAAGTCTTACTTTAAAGACCCTGCACCCGAATTTCCACAAAACACTCAAAATAGATGTTAACAGTTCTTGGGGGCCAAGGATAATAGAGTTCAAGTTAAAGTAAGCTCACCCAATGCACACAAACACGTACGGACAGACACACCCACGCAGTGACCCCATGTGACGCTGGCTATATTTACCAGTCACCGCGCTGACGCTTCTGCCCTGTTCCCAGCCTGGGGGCCGATGTCTTCACACCCCTCACACCCTGTTCAGAATGCAGCTAGGACTCAAGCAACAAAGCGTACGAGCTGGGGTCTCCTAGACCGTCAATCCCAGGGCAGGAAGGAATGTTAGCAGGTGGGATCTTGACCGAGCACCATTATCACAATGGAGATTGTTTATTAAATGTCTACTGAGCACAAGGTACTATTAATACTGTTAACCGCCAGGTACTGTTTTAGGCACTGTGTATCAGTTTTTCTAAGAACTAAATGATATCAAGATAGATGCAGTCATTAGCTCCATTTGGCAGATTTAAAAATTTATGGCATTCAGAGTTTAAAATTTTTGCCCAAGGATGCTTAGATAACAGAAGTGGCACGAGAGGTTTAATTCTGCACCAATTCTGCACCATCCAACCTTGAGAGGGAGAAGCTTTGACAGAAACAGACCCAGAAGGGCACAAGCAGCTCGCCTAAGACCACCCAGAGGAGTGCGGGAATGAGCCAGCTCTTGTCTCTAGTCCAGGCTAAGGCCAGCGGCACGTATTTGCAGTTATTCATAGAATCAGCTCTCCTGACCTCAAGGTTGTCCTAGGGCAGTGAGAGAAGGTAGGAAATGGGAGTGTGAGGAGAGTTGGAACCACACTCCAACTCCCCTTTCTATGGTCTTCCAGGTGAAAGAGTCCTTCTAAGTGAACGGAGCTCAGACCAGAAAGTGACTTGGTTTCACTGGAAGGACTGATTTCAGAATCCACCTACCTCCTCAGCTGGGTCCTTTGTCAGGACACAACTTCTGTAACTACCTGATGGTTTTGCGTAAGAGAATGCCCACGGCAGGCAGGACAATGCCGTGCGATGTCGGGTGACTTAGAAATTCTTCCCAGGATAAAGGTCATTGGCTTTGTTCCAAATATGAAGAGGTCTCTAATCAAACTAGTAGTATGGCAGCATCAAAATACAGAGGGGAAGAGTAGCGCCTTGAGTCTCTAATAAGTATAAGTGTGTACATGCTCATTTAGAAACTATAGAATGTCGAATTAGAACATTATGGACAATTGACGCTTTGTTACATGTTCCATTTGAATCCCATCCAGTCACAAATGGACACATGCAAATGTCCCCTCCTTTAGCACAGGCATAGACTTACATTCCTCCTAGATCTCAGACTGAGCAGGCAAGCCAGCCTTCAGAACCTGCCTGTGAATGAGTTTTGATACTGGGAGCTACTGCCAAGATAATGGCATTGCGAAGCATCCAAATTTCATTTCGCTCATTCACCCAGTCCAGCTTCTCCAAACGAGGACAAGAGAATTCCACTAGTCCTTCTCCCACCGCTTCAAGGTCTTTTGCCAAAGTCTTTAACAATGAGTCCAAAAGTTAGAAATGAGCTCCTTTGGAGCAAATAGAAAGAATAACTTTGCAAATGATGACAGTGATTATCTTTCCACCTGTATTGATCTCCCCCCATGGAATTCATGGAAATCTTAAAAATACAGCAAGTAAAGGAGGGATACAAATAAGTTGGAAATAGTCAGCCTTCTATACATAGAAATTAATAAACCAAAAATGATATTTTTTTGCCAGGGCTTGCAGAGAGTTTACAGTTAAGATGAGAATGGAATCATAGTTGGCAGGAGATTCACAGCATGAATCACTGGTCCACACTCCATATCTCAAATTGGAAAACAAGGCACTGGCCAAAGAGAATCAATGAATGAATGACCTATGTTCTTTCTGAGCTGGAAGGTGCCTGAAATTCCCCTCGTCAGATGTCTCATTTCACAGGGGAAGCTATTACAACCCAGGAGAATGAAGGGGCTCCTGAGAGTTGACACAGGAATGAGAGACCTCAGGGAAGCGTGTAGAACCCAAAGCCCCGACCACCCCGGAAACTGTTCTTCATCTACCTGTCTGGATGGCCCCCAGGAGAGAGACGCCTCTCCTGCTTCCTTCTGGAAATGTTGCTCTATTGCCCTCGAATTCCTACCCAAGCCTTTCTTCTTGTCTCTATTTTGTTACTTCAACTTATTTTAATATTTCATTTCCTTTATTTTGTTCCCATTGTGCACTACTGGCAAAACGAGAGAAAATTACCTTAACATGCGGAAGGCAAAGTTTCAGTCAGGGCTGGAAAAGAGTGAATCACGGGACAAGTTAAAGGACACTTAAAAGAAAAATGGATGCTTTCTTAGTTTTGATGACACTGGGTTGGTCTTTGAGTCTTAGGATTAATTAGATGAACTGCTTTTTTCAGGAATTGTTTTGTAGACAACTTTTAAAAATCCCCACCTGGCGAATCTTTTTTCCCGTGTTGTTCTTGGTGGTGTTTTTTGTTTTTTGTTTTTTGTTTTACCTTCTTTGTATTAAAGGCTGCAAAAGGTTTTATTTTCCTAAAGGGATGCTCTTATAGTAGAATTTTTAATTAACTTTTTCTTGCAATAAAACTATCACTAAAACCCAGGGCCAAATTCTTTGGTCTCGTATTTACCTGCTAAGTCAAAGAACTAAGTAAAAGAACTAATGATAATATCTGTCATTAACATGGATATGAGG
Source organism: Scalopus aquaticus (assembly GCA_004024925.1). NCBI lineage: Eukaryota > Metazoa > Chordata > Mammalia > Eulipotyphla > Talpidae > Scalopus > Scalopus aquaticus. The sequence continues at coordinate 216,480 of PVIJ01000706.1, read as the reverse complement.
AACCAAGGAGCATCCAATAAATAGGAGTTAAAAAGACTTTGTTACCAGGCCTCCCTGCTGGCGCAACAGGTTAAACGCAGCACTATGGAGCTATCCAGAGCCACTGCGGCACGAGTTCGATACCCAGCCAAGGAGCTTCCCACAGGGCGCAGCAGACCTCTCCTGTCTCCCTGCTGCTCCCCTCAGCAGTGGACTTCAGTAGATCTGCCTGTTCTGCTCCCCTCTCTGATCTGGTGAATCCTCTTAGCCCACCCCCTACACTTCTGGCCGGCACCGCATTTTGTATGCATAAATAAATAAATCTTTAATAATAATAATAAAAGTCACCAGAGGGCCTCCCTGTTGGCACAAGGGGTTGTCTCAGCACTATGAAGCTACCCAGAGCCACTGCAGCACGAGTTCGAACCCCGGCCAGGGAGCTTCCCACAGGGCGCAGCAGACCTCTCCTGCCTCGACCACTGCTCCCCTCAGCAGTGTATTTAAGCCGATCTACCTGTTCTGCTCCCCACTCTGTCTCTGGTGAATCCGCTCACCACCCCACACCTCTGGCCTACACCCCATCTTGTATGCATAAATAAATAAATCTTTTTTAAAAAAGACTTTGTTACCTATCATGATATAAATGAAAAATGTATATTCAATAAAAAACAATGGGTGGGTCTAAGATTAATTAATGTAATTTACAGGGTGCAGATTTCAAGGCAAGAGAAGGTTGATGGTTCTCACATACAGAATTGCCAAGAATAGAATCCATTACCCTCTAACTAGTAAGTTGTCCATCCATAATTGGATAAACTTGGGTATAAAACCACCTTGAGCAATATTGTGAAGGAGTTTCAGATTTGGAGGGCTGGTTGAATAGTTGAGGTCCCTTCTGAACTTGAACTATTATTAGATGTCAGTAACCACTTTGTCAAGAATGTATGATCTTTTCTCAAGGTCTAACATTTGTACTAGTAACCTATTAAGATTATTTTTAGGGATATGTAGACAGAAACTTCAACTTTAATGGTTGTGTTTATTTTATTTTATTTTTTTGCTTCGTCAATTTTATTTACTGTGATATAAAACATACTTTAAAAATACATGTATTGGAGACTTACACTTCTGGTTATAGAAGCCTATATTATAATCTTCCAATCTTTTCACCCCAAAATACCTAGAAACACTGGGGAAATGCTTGTAAAGGACCATCTGAAGGTTCTACTAGATAGTATGTTTGAGTAAGTTTTTCCTGACTAACCATCTTATAGATAGCAACTTCAATTTGGGAGCCAGAACATGCACCAAAGCATGTAGATTCTGGAGGGGAATTGACATTTCACAGATATAATAAGGTGGGATGGATTTGGTGTGATTTTTTTCTTTTTAGCTTGAGGACAGGCCACAGTTGTTGCTACATGAGGTAGCAAAAACTTACAGCTAAAGAGGGAGAAATGGAAATTCTCACTCATAGCTTGAGATTTTAATGCCCTTACCTAGGTAATTATTAGAAAAATAATCACAGTACTAGTAAGGACAAAGGTGACACTATGAACCACTTTGACTTAATTACATTTTGTACAACATCAGGCCCTGCAAAATTAGAATGTACATTCTACCAAGTACACATGACATGTTTACCAAGGTAAACCCCATGCTGAGTTATGAAGCAATCCTTATTAAGAATGAAAACACAGATTATGTTCCCTGACCACAACAGAGAAACTAGAAAACTAGAAATCTATAACAATAAGAGGTCTAGAGACCCATAAGAAATTAGAAGTTAAATAAGAAACTTTCAACTTTTCCATAGATCAAAGAAGAAATCACAGGGAAAATCAGAAAAGAATCTGACCTCTGGGGCCTCCCCGGTGGCGCAGCGGTTGAGCGCTGTGCTGTGGAGCTGTCGGCAGTGCGCGATGCGAGTTCGACGCCCAGCCAGGGAGAATCCCACATGGCGCGGCAGACCTCTCCTGTCTTGCCTGCTGCTCCCCTCAGCAGTGTATTTCTGATCTGCCTGTTCTGCTCCCCACTCTGTCTCTGGTGAACCCTCTCGCCGCCCCACGCCTCTGGCCTGTACCCCAGCTTGTATGTATAAATAAATAAATCTTAAAAAAAAAAAAAAGAATCTGACCTCTGTGATAATAAAAAGACAAAACATTAAAATCTATGAGATGCAATTAAAGCAGTACTTAGTAGGAAAGTTATAACTTTAGATGCTTATATTAAAAAGAAAAAAGATATAAAAATCAATAACCTAAGAATCACCTTAAAAATTTAGAAAGAAAAGAGCAAAGCAAGACAAAAACAAGTAGAAAGAAGGACATAATAAAGATAAGAGAAGAAATCAATAAAATGTAGATTAATAGAATCAAATGAGTGACCTAGAAAAATGAAAGTGAAAAAATTTAGCAATATCAAGAATAAAAGGAGTGTTGCTACACAGAGCCCACCAATGGTAAAAGGAGAATAGAGAGTGATCATAAAATTTTCATGCAATAAACTTGACAACTTAGGTGAAACATTTAAATTATTTGAGTTAACACATGGTCAAAGAGAACATCTGAATCACCATTTATGTAACAGAAAAACTGAATTAAAGTTAATTATCATCGAACTTCTTACCAATAAAATAATATGAAAAAATTGCTTCCCCAATAAGCTCTACCAAAAATCAAAGGAAGGAAAAGTTCCAATCTTAAAGCACTTCACATGTTTTCATAGGTAATCAGTATGATCCTAATACCAAATTCTGACAAAGATATTTTTTCAAAGAAAGGAAAGAAACAACGAAAAAAAGAAATGAAATTACAGAGCAATATCTCTTATGAACATAGAAGCAAAAATTCTTAACAAAATATTAACAAATAGAATCCAGCAATATATATTATGACCAAGGAGGGTTTATCTCAGCCATGTGAGGTTAGTCAACATTTGAAAACTAGTCAACTTAATTTACTCTATTGATAGAACAAAGAAGAAAAAAATCAGAGAATGTTTTCAAAAGATTCAGGAAAAGCATTTTATTATATTCAATACTTATTCATGATAAACACACACACAGAAAAACCAAAAAAGGGGAACCTGATAAAGGGAATCTATAAAATACCTACAACTGCCATAATACTTAATGAAATATTAAAGGAAATTTCTTTAAGTTCAGGAACAAGGCAAAGAATGTAAGAATCTTAGGTACTTCTTAGTTGGAGAATGGGTAAATAGGTTGTTGTTTAGCCTCATAATGGAAAATCCCTTAGGAATAAATAGGAACAAACTATAGATTTGTGTATTAGATTTTAATAATTCAAGGTTACATGTTGCTGTCTATAATAACCACAAATGGAAGGCTATCAAAAGAAGGTTTATTTCAGATGCCAATGAAGGGGTTGGAAAATATTATTTACAATGAAGGTCAGAAAAGAGACCAAAAAAGGACATGACTCAGGTTAGATAGAACTAATAGTAAAGTGGTAGGGAATTAAACCCAAATACATCAGTCATTTACATATTTTTGAATGAGTATCTGTCTGTCTAGCTAGCTAGCTAGCTAAATAACTCAAAGAAGACAGTCAAATTTGATTTTTTTAAAGCCCACTACACAACAATTATGTAACAGAAATTTGGAACAAAATGATTGTAAAATAAACTAGAAAGAAATCTCTTGACCCTAATGAAAGGCACACACAAACATGCAAATACACGCCCTCCTTACAAACCTGTAGTAAGCAGCATAGTTAATGGTGAAGTATTGAAAACTTCTGCCTTGAAGATTGGAATAAGACAGGACACCTCTTTACCTATAGGTCCTAGTCAGGATGACAAAGAAACTTAAACAAATCAATAAAATGTAAGGGTTGAAAAGTAAGAAATGCCTGTTATCACTCAGAGATAGCATTATCGGGTATGTATAAACTTCAAAAGTATTTCTTGTAATGTATTTAAATTTGAAATCGAATTCAATAGGATCAACATATAAAAGGTGACTACACAAAAATCTTTTCATTTAATAGCAGTGAATGACTAGAAAATGAAAATTTTAAAAATACCATTTCAGCAGAATAAAAAGACTTTTATCTAGGAATTGTACTAGCGAAAGATGCACAATACTTCTACATAGACAATTACAAAACAGGGGCCTCCCTGGTGGCGCAGGAGTTAAAGCCTCAGCCCTATCAAGCTATTGCCAGCCATTGTGACCTGAGTTTGCTCCCCAGCCAGGCAGCTAACTCCTTTTTCCCCGCTGCTCCCCTCAGCAGTGTATTTCAGTAGATCTGCCTGTTCTGTTCCCCACTCTGTCTCTGGTGAATCCTCTCACCCGCCCCCCCCCCATACCTCTGGCCTATACCGCAACTCTTGTATGCATAAATAAATCTTAAAAAAAAGAAAATTACAAAACATTTACAGAAATTAACAAAGAAATAATAAAGGGATATATCATATACATGGACTAGAAGACTTAATATTACAAAGATACCAATTCTTTCCAAACTGATTTATTCATTCAACATAATTCCAAACAAAATCATAGGAAAAGTTTGTGTATGTGTTTGTGTATGTATGAAAGTGAATGAGCTGATTCTCAAATTTATATTCTAAAATTTATCCTAAAACCCCCCAAGTGGATTCAAGTCTGCCTTGGAAAACAGAATCAGATGATGTATACTAGTTTCGTGATTGGTCATCATGAAGTTGTACTTAGTGTGACTGAGTGGTGTTTGCACAAGAACAGACTAATAGATTAATGGATCAGTATAAGGAATCTGGTAGAAGGCAGTCTATGGACATCGATGGCACTGAAGGACATGAAGAAAGGTTAATAAAAACAAATTATTGGGCCAATTAGATAGCCACATGCAAACATATGAATCTTCCCTTCACACTATATATAAAAATCAACTACAGGGTAATCATAAACATAAATGTGAAAGGCAAAACAATAATGCACATAGAATACATCATGAAAATTTCTTCTTGATGCTAAGAAAGGAAAAGACTCTTAAGACAAAAAGAAAGCACTCATCTTAAAAGACTATTGTTAGTCTATATTAAATTTAAGAATGTTTACCTAAAGCTACCATTAGAAAGTATAAGGGCAAGTCATAGAATGAGAGAAAATATTTGCAATACATGTTATCAACAAAGGACTTGGGTCCAGAGCGTAACTACTAAAAATAACTACTAAAAATAAATTGGAAAAAGACAGTCCACTCAATAGGAACTCGGTGAAAGAATTGAACTTGAAAGTACTTCAAACATAGAGTATCTAAACACAAATGAGTTCAATCTCATCAGTCAAAAAGGGAACACAAATTAAAACCATAATGCAATACCACTGCACTCAAACCACAATGGCTAAAAATAAAGACATTGGCAATCGCAAATGTTGGTAAAGATGTAGAGCAAAGCCAGAACTGTCGTACATGCTGGTGTGAATATAAATTGGAACAATAACTTTAGAAAGCTGTTTCATTAGTATCTATTCCAATTGGACATACACTTGTCTTTGATTCAGCAATTGCATTCCAAAGTATATGCTCAACAGCAACACACTCTATTTCCACACCAGAAAACATGTGCAGATATGTTTGTACTAGCAATGTTTTAGAAAAATCTAAGTGTCTCTCAACTGCAGAATTAATGAATAAGTTGCAGTATATTAATCCAATGAAATCCCCTACAGCAGACAAAAATTAATGGGACATGCAAAAGACAGCTAAATCTGACACCAAGATGTTAAATTAAAAAGGCAAGTGCAAAAGATGACTTAATATCTAATTTAATTTTTAATGTATTTTAAAAGAAATCAAACTAATTTGTGGTTTTTAATGTATTTTAAAAGAAATCAAACTAATTTGTGGTTTTTAAAGTTAGGATAGTGATCACCCTGGAGGAGAAAAAAAAAAGGGTATTGCAATAGAGGGAGGCTGAATGAAGGTTTCAGGACTATTTAAATGATCATTTCTTGATTTGGCTAGTTCCATAGGACTGTTTACATTTCAAAAAATTACCACATTATGTATTTCTGATGGGGACACTTACCTGCATGAATATTAATTCAAATTTTTTTTTGTACAGAATGAAAACATTTCTTGGAGCAAAGCAATTAATCAATGCAAAGAAAAATACTAAGTGTGTGATACTTTGACATGCATCTAGGGGACATCATTGCAGGGTTTGCAGAAGACAGAAGTCTGAGAAATCATGAGCTTGGACAGCTGAAGTTCTGCAGTTCTCAGTTTTGTTCCACGTCTTTTTGTGTCTAATTGGGCTGGGGCACAGAGGCCATCTGTCCTGATCTGCTTTCTTTCTACTCCTCCCTCTTCTGTTCCTCTGACGCTGTCTCATGCATTAGCAAGCATCTTGCCCCCTTTCAATTTTTTAAAAAATAAATATTTAATAAAATTTAATAAAATAATTTAATAATAAAATAAGTATGTGTAAGTGTGTGTGTGTGTCACTAAACAACAGGGGATGTTTGGAATGATGTGGCAGGTCTTTCGTCTCTAAGCCAGCTTTCACTCCACTCTAATTCCAATAAAGTTTAGTGGATTTAACATCCCATCCTGCTTCTGTGAAGTGCCTTCAGCAGTCCCTCTTGGACGACCTCCATCCTATAATGGACTACTATAGGTGAGACAGCCTGGAACAAGTCCAAAAAAAAAAAAAAAAGAGGAAGAAAGAAAAAAGTTGAGCAGGAAAAACAGGACTGGAGAACCAAACCAACTTATCTGAATCCTGACTTTTTAACCACTTTCTAAGTGGAGAACTCGTGCAAGAGCATTAGCATGTAGCTGTGTCTCTGAGCCAATGTTTCCTCATCTGTAAAATGAATTGCTGTGACGGCTGAATAAGATAACATATGGGAACCCCTTGGTGCCGTGCCGCGAATATAGGCCCGTGAGGTTATGGGCTCCTCATGGCCTCAGTGTTCAGTTGCTTCAAGAGTAGGGGGATTCTGAGTGAAGAGGCGAACTCAAAGGTCCCTCAGACACAGGGCGTTATCATCACAAACCAGGCAAATGGCTTTTTCATGTGAGGGGAGACAAGGCTTATTCTCCCGAGAAAAACCTTTCATAGATTCCTCATGGGGCTCAGCCTTGAAAAATGCTTATTGAATTAAACTCACCTAAAGATGATGTCTCCAAGGCCTCTGAGGGAAGATTAAGCTGAGAGTTCATGAGTACCTGTCAGCTCCTCAGGTGAGCTGAATCAGGTGGGGAAGTTACATTCTGTTGGAAAGAAGCGGGTCCCCCTAAGAAGAGTCTGGCTGGTTGGTGTCCCCTAGAATTAGTCAGCAGAGGAGCTAGTTTTGCCTCATGATCAAGGACACGCATTCTCGAGTCCTGTTGTTTGGATTCAAATGTCTTAGCAGTTCTAAATTTAGAAAATCACCAAAGATTTTTTTTTTAAGATTTATTGATGCATACAAGCTGGGGTACAGGCCAGAGGTGTGGGGCGGCGAGAGGTTTCACCAGAGACAGAGTGGGGAGCAGCACAGGCAGATCGATGGAAATCCACTGCTGAGGGGAGCAGCGGGGGAGGCAGGAGAGGTCTGCTGCGCCCTGTGGTAATCTCCCCGGCCAAGTTTCGAACTCGCTTCCCAGCTGCTGACAGCACCACAGCACAGCACTAAAAGGCTGCACCACCAGGGAGGCCCTACCAAAGGTTTTTGTGAACTCAGTTTCTCCATCTGTAAAATGGAGATGATGGGTGGGTTTAGCAAGTAGGAATTGAGGCCCATTCTATGAAATTTTGCATTTGCTTCTATTTTAGGTTCCTTACTTACCGTGCCCTTTCATAAAATTGCTTCCTACCTGATTTTGTCACTATTTTTCTGAAATCAGCTGCACTGCTGGTAACTGCTTCCTCTGACAACCAATCAGGTTTAGAAAAGTGATCTGACACTGAGCTCCAGACTGGCAGTCAGAATATAGAAGTGTCTGATTTGTCGACATCGTGAACACACCATGTAATACACGTGAAGCCATGTCCCCCACTGTGAGAGTCATTCTATTTTATCTCTAAGAAAAGGGGCTGTTGGGCCTCCCTGATGGCGCAAGGGGTTAAGTCTCAGCACTATGAAGCTATCAGCAGCCACTGCAGCATGAGTTCGATCCCCGGCCAGGGAGCTTCCCACATGGCGCAGCAGACCTCTCCTGTCTGCCCGCTGCTCCCCTCAGCAGTGGATTTCAGTGGATCCGTCTGTTCTGCTCCCCACTCTGTCTCTGGGGAATCCCCTCAACCCCATACCTCAGGCCTACACCCCAGCTCTTGTATGTATAAATAAATAAATCTTTTTAAAAAAGTGAAAGAAAAGGGGCTATTCTAGATAATTTCTAGATATCCACCCAGTTCTAAAGTCTTTCAATCCCTTTTAATTTGCCAACGATTTTCAGGTCCTGAGATGACAATGGGCTGGGAGGCCTCTTGACTACATGAGGCTGCTTATTTCCCACTTCTCATCCATGCCTTAGGGAAATGACCTTTAGGGTGAAATCTGCATTCTTGGCACACAGGCCTGGCCCTTTACCGTCTTATCTTTTCTCTCTCACCTCACCTTCCCCACAGACACCACCTTACTCACCCCGTGTTTTCACTAGGATCTTGCCCTGATGGTACTTTAGCATCATCTGCTCCTTTTGTCTCAACTGGAATAAGTAACAGAGCCAGGTGGGGTTCTCCAGAGACACCTCAGAGGAGGTCCATCCAGCAAACTTTAATGGGGAGCCTCTTCTAGCCAGGGGACCCATTCAGTGAATTTTTTTTTTCCATATGCGTTGGCTTAAACTCTCTGTTTTCTTCTGTAGTAGGGAACTGCCTTGCTGTTACAGACAGACGCGTCTCCCCTCAGATTCATGTGCAGAAGCACCGACTCGAAGTACCTCAGAATGTGGCTATTTTGGGAGACAGGGTGTTTAACATGGTGATTAAGTTGAAGTGGGCCCTACCCCAACTGGATTGGTGTCCTGGAAGAAGAGGAAATTTGGACACATAGACCCCGGGGAGGCGAACGCACGGAGGGAAGGCCGTGTGAGGACAGAGAGGGAGGTCAGCCGTCCGTGAGCAAGGACAGCGATCGAGAGCAGGGGCCCCAAACCTGTCCACACCTTGAACTTGGGACTTCAGCCCCTGGAACTGTGAGAACTCAGCGTCTGCTGTTTACGTCATTCTGTCTGTGGTATTTTGTTGTGGCAGCTCTAGCAAACCCATACACTTGTTTTTGTTTTTTAAAGATGTATTTATGAATACAAGAGCTGAGGTGTAGGCCAGAGGTGTGGGGGGGTGAGAGGGTTCACCAGAGACAGAGTGGGGAGCAGAACAGGCGGATCCACTGAAATCCACTGCTGAGGGGAGCAGCGGGGAGACAGGAGAGGTCTGCTGTGCCCTGTGGAAAGCTCCCTGGCTGGGAATCGAACTCGTGCTGCAGTGGCTGCCGATAGCTTCATGGTGCTGAGCCTTAACCCCTTGCGCCACCAGGGAGGCCCGCAAACCAATACAGTTGTAAGGGGCAAGATTTTCTTACTCATATTTGAACACTTGTAGTATGAATGTAGACGATCACTCATCAGCGCACATGAGATTATAGGAGGAATCCGGTGTTGGCGTCATCCAGGAAGAGAGGGATGTAAGCACCACATTCTGGGGAAAAGGACGTGTGGAGTCACCAAGGAGATGCGGGGATTCTCGGGAGTGTGAGGGGGCTTCGGGTGCTAAGGTTACTCTCACCCCCAGCGGCCAGACACATGCTCAGCCCCCTCAAGGCATCTCTTCCCTCCCGGGACCGCCCCATCGCTCTGGGCTGACAGTGAGTTTCAAGACTCTGGACTTGACGTTCCTTTATCATCAGGAAATAGGAGAAGGTCTCCTTTTTTTTTCATGTCAAAATTTATTAGCCTAACCCCCACCCCACATACTGCCTTCCACCTCTTAAAAATAAGATATTCTTCTTTAGTGAAATAACAGGCCAGCAACAAAGATGGATGGAGGCCTGCAAGGAAAAGAAGTGGGAGGTTGTGAATGACTTTCTTTCTTTCCCATATAAATATAGCAAGAGAATGTCCGAATGCAGAATAGCGCTTTTGGGAAAAACAATCTCAGCCCATTTATAGAGGAATAGTGAGGACTCCGCTTCTCACTGAGCCAGCTTCTGCTTGTGGGAAAACTGGTCCAGGAGCCAAGGCCCAACCAGGCTGATCTTTTCCCTTTCTTCTTCCTCAAACTCCAGCATTTCTAGACTGTTCTCTGGTATTCCTTTTCCCCTTTCTCCCTACCTATTCTAATAATCCTTTCCCTCTATCTTCATGCCATACTCACTGGCAGTTCTTTGCAGTTCTAACATTTAAATATGGATTAATGGAATCATTTCCTATTCTATCAATAAGTGGTTTCTCTTCTGGTTCCCAGTTTCTCAGGGTAAAACTCTGCAGCGTTCTTTCTGGATATGGAGACTAATGAGCTCAACTCCATCAAAGCCCTCCAGAGTCTAAAGTGAAGGGACAATGCAGCTGATGAATGAGCAACATTAATTAACAAACCTAGGATGAATGGCTTATGGTAACTCATTCATTCAACATATATTTACGCACAAAGCTGCTTTGCTTTGATTTTTCCCAAGGAGACGCTGACATCTCCTTGGAATTAGAGAAAAGTCAAGTCTGAAATAAGGTACTAGAGCAGAAAGTCAAATGCAGGCTCTCGAAGGGCAGTGCCCGGTCAGCAGTTTCATGTGCTCCTCCCAGAAGTGCTGTGAACTCAGGTGTTCCACTCACTTCTACTCCTGGTCACTCTCCCACATGGGCCCGGAAGTCCTGTTATTCTTCTGCATGGCTAGTGCAAAGGGCCCTCAAGTCCCCCAAATGCGTGTTTCATGCATTGTATTTCATGGAATTAGCACTCATGGAAGAAGGGATATTTAGAAATCTAGCATCAAAGAAGGGCACAGATAAAGGATTTGAGATTATGAAAAGGGGACTCCCCTCCTCCAGCAATTTGGAAACAGTGGTTTTGTGACAAAGCTCAGGCTTCTGAATTAGTAAGCCCAGGTTCCAGTTTTCTTTCTTTCTTTTTTTTTTTTAAGAATTATTTATGTATACAAGCTGGGGTGTAGGCCAGAGGTGTGGGGTGGTGTGAGGATTCCCCAGAGATAGAGTGGGGAGCAAAACAGGCTGATGTGCTGAAGTACACTGCTGAGGGGAGCAGCGGGTGAGGCAGAAGAGATCTGCTGTGCCATGTGGGAATCTCCTGGCTGGGGACCAAACCCAGGCCTCAGCGGCTCGGGACAGCTCCACAGTGCTGTGCTTAACCTGTTGCACCACCAGGGAGGCCCCAGTTCTAGTTTTCTACATTGGACACATTGATTTCCTTCTCTAAGCCCCACTTCTTCATCTGTGAGCTGTGTGTGCAAATGTATGCTTGGGATTAGGAGAAAATACCAATGAAACACACACAATAAATAAATAAGTTAATTACATTAAAAGAAGAGCAAAAACATACATATGAGAGGCTTATCACAATGCATAGAACATGGCAGGTTTTCAATAAACATGAACTCCTATGTCTTTTGAGTTTCTAGCCTAACAAGTGAATTCAGCCACATTCCCCTCCCTTCTTTGCATTATGCCTGTCCCTTTGGCTCTGAAGTTTCTTCCCCCCCCCCGTTGGACTCAGGGGTTGTTGAGGCAGAATTGTGGGCGGCCCCAGTGCCTGTCTCACATCCCACCTGGGACTTTCATCACGCCAGAGGATTTCCTTGGTGCTGATTCTTGTGTCTATGACTTATCTCTACCTATGTGCATGCACACACACGTGCACTACACACACATACATATGTACACACTCACCCTGCAGTAAGTCCTCAAAGGGCATTATTAGCAAATGCTCTGGGCAGTCTCTGGTACACCATGAATAAGAGTTCAATGTCAGCTGCACCTCGATTTCTTTCAGATTTGCTTCTGTAACCTTATGTAGTTAGAAGTGATTAAGGAGAGATAGAAAACAAGTCGAAGGTTCGCTGCCCTTCCTTGCATCAAATGGTAGACGAGTCCTTAGCTGAAAGGACTGTCTCTGTGAAGGAAAAGCTCAGGTCTGTTCTCTACATCGCTAAACTTCCCTTCATGCTTCATCACAACTCAAGGAAAACTGGATCAGGGCATATCCCAGCCAAGAATAACTACATGCTAACCTCGGAAATCTCCCTAACGAACGCAGCCACTTGCCAGGCTCTCCCGCCAGAGCCTGTGTGGTTTTCACTAATTTCATCAGCCGTGCAAAGGAAGCAGAGGTGTTGCTTTTGGCTCTGGGGGATTTTTATGATGTTATGTTATTAGAAGGGAATACTACCTTGTGGAATAATATCGAGGACAGAATCACGTAACAGCAGCGCTAGATGAGTTTTTGGAGGCAAGCCAGCTCAAGCCCAGACTTTAAAGAACAGGAAACTAAGGCTCAGAGAGGGAAAGCGCTTTGCTTAAAGTCACACAGACCCTACTGTTGGTGACAGATCTCGGGCAACCCACCGGTTTTCTAGTTAACGTTGCTGCCTGATCTTCCTCCTAGCTTAGGAGTTCTGTGGGCTTTGGAATCTGATATGCTGGGTTTTGTGTTCGTTGTTTATTTTTAAATATTGGTGATTCTCCTTCTTGCTCTCATTTCAGCTCCCACGACTTGATGGTCACGTTGGAAAGGGAAGGATGAGGGCGTGAAGTTAGCGAATGCACTCTCAGCCTGCTGCTGACCTGCTGCCTAAGTCACCTACACGGTGGACAAGCGTTGGCTTCCTGGGGTCTAGGCGGGTAGTGGGCCTTCCTCATGGGCACCCAGGAAGCCAGGCAGACCCTTCTTTATGTCCCCCCAGTGCACCCCATATCTAGCAGGGGCTCAGTGACATCTTGCTAAAAGAAAGAATGAATAAGTGAGCAACAAATGACTTGAGTCCTAGCCGTCAGAATCCTCCTCTCTTCCCCTGACTTTTACTCTCTGGGGCTCTTATCCTTTTCTTCCACAGTATCACAGACTTTTTGAACTAGAAAGGAAATTTCTAGATTACCAGATCCAACCCAGTCACTTTGCAGAATGAGGGTTGCAGCTAGCAAGAGACCAGGGCTGGGGTTGGATTCCACTACGCGGCTGCTGGCGCAGGCACTGAGTTTCCCCTATCTCTTTATCCCCTCTCTTCTGGTGTCCACCCCAAAGAACCTCTCATACCTCAGTTCTTAACAGGTACCTCTGGGCAAGCTCACACTGCACTGGAACTCGGGGTGGGGTGCTCATCAAGAAGGAGCCTCGTTAGCGGAGCAGAGGCAAGTGTGCAAAGCACTCCTGACCCCCTGGACTGAAAGAATCTGCTTTTCCCTTAGCCTGAAGGACACCCCAGCCCAGCTGAGACACTAGTGAGAGAGATGGTCTCCCAGGACCTCTGAGGACAGGGGTGAGGGAGTGGGGTGACAAGCCTCGGTGCTATTATCATTCCTCGTGTAGACACCTGTGCGTTTACTGCTCTTTCATAGGATGCTTGTGAATCTGGAGTGGGCAGGAGTGACACAATGGCCCAGGTTAAAGGCGTGACAAGTGTGGGCCAACAACTGGACCAAGGTTGACAGTTACCACATAGAGTGAGCTCTGGGGTACCTGGGTAAGGATTCAGGATGAGATATTAAAGCAGAGGGGTAGTCTCCAGTCTCCAGACTGACCCTAATGAGAGCAAGCACACCTTCAGCATCGCCTGGAATGAGAGGGGGAGAGAGAGAGGGAGAAAGAGACAGAGACGGAGACAGAGACAGACACACACACACACGCACACACACGCACACAGATTAAACAGACACCAGTTAGCAGTCTTCGGCACAGTGGTTAAAAACTAGGTAATCCTCCAACCCTTACCAATAATACGACAAGTAAGAACAGTGCACCTTTGTTGACATACTAAAGACCTAAGTAACTTATGTGTATTTCTTTACTTAATGTTCACGGCAACCTGCAACGTAAGTATTGTCATTGAGGCATTCTGCATGGAGAAGCTGAGGCTAGGTCACTCCGCTAGTAAGGGAAGGCTAAGACCCAGACTCAAATCTGACAGATTCTAGAGCCTGCAATCTTAATTTTCCATTTCTTGTTTCTTTACCATTTGCATTCAAAACCAAGAACTCCTATTTCACAGGCTGGCCCAGACAACCTACAACACTCAACTAACCAGGAAAATCATCCACCCACTGCAGTCATTCTAAGGGTATTAGTTATACTTAGTGTAAAGTGGGTGGTGGCGGGACTGCTGGGCCACTTACTAAGACAACACAGTTCCAGAGGGTGCTCACCGAGAGTTGATTCATGAAGGAAATAACAAATATAAGCAGCATCTTTTACCTAGCAGACCCTCACTAATCATGGCTTATTTAACACTCATCCAAACAGACATAGTCTCTGTGTCAAGGTGCTTGTAAACAAGAGAGGGAGATAAGCATTAACTATAGAGTGACAACAACATAATAGCAACGAGTAATTCTACAACTACAAATTGTGGCAAGTCCTATAAAGATGCCAGGAGAGAAACAATGGAGGAGACACTTACTTTAGATTGAGTGACCTGCAAGGATTTCTCAGAAGTACCAGCTCATCTGTGCTATAAAACATAAAAGAAGGTAGGACGAGGGTGCGGGAGAAATTGTCCATGGAGAGTGACTAGCCTATGCAAAGGCCCTGGGCAGGAGGGAACTTAGAATGCTCGAGGCCTGAGAAGGAAACAGCTCAACTGGAGCTGAGTGAGTAGGGAAGAGTTAGTAGGAGGCAGGATGTTCTGGAAGGCCCAGGTCAGGCCATGGAGGACGTTGGAGGTTGTGCAAGGAGTTTGAATTTTTCCGGTACCCAAAGAACTTTTGCAGAATGAAGGAATTGATTCACACTTTATGAGTGGGTCTATGAAAAATTGATGGGGAAGATTCAAGAGTGAAAAAGGGAGAGGTGGAGAAACTCATGCAGTGTCTAGGTGAGAAGTGATGGTGACCTGAGTTAGGAGTGGGGAGTAGAGATGGAGAGAACTGGGTGGCTTCAGGATCTCTTTGGGGTTGAGTGAGTGATGGATTAGATTAGATAATGTTGGGAGAGTAGATCCTTGAGGGTCCGGGTGTGTATGCCGGCTGAAGACCAGCAGCCGCCACGCCAAACCTGAGAGCAAGTGTGGGTTTATTGAAGCAAGAGGAAAGAGCTCCTGACAGCAGGGGGGCCCCGGGGAGGACACCCCTTTACCCCAGCCCACCCATGTCTTTATACTCTCAGACTGCCTGTTGTCCAATGTGTTGGACTATTGATTAGGCACTAGGGGGTCGGGGAGTTGCATGGTGATTGTTTTTCTGTCCCCTACTTATCCTGTAGCCGGATCTTACTCTAGGTGGGGGCCAGCTCAGCACCATTTCAGGAAAACACCTCAATTTTCCTGGGAGCTGTTTTGTTCCCTCTGTTCCTGTATTGTTTAAAATCACTGTCCGCAGTCTCAGCCTTTCCCATTTCCCAAGTTCTTCTGGCCTCAGTTAAGACAGAGGGGGTGTGGTTCTGAGTACAGGTGGGAAAGAGTGGGTGACCCATGTATCTAGTTGAGGGACTTGGTGGATGGCAGTACCTGCTACTAAGATGGCAAAGACAACAAGGGCAGGTGCAAGGTGGTTAACTGGGGTGGTAAGCAAGGTGGGCTTAGTGAAGATTTTGAAACACAGACAGTGGCTAAGGGTCAACGCAATTTGGTTGGGCCTGCCTTGGGAGATGTATGGGGATGTCTTGCAATGAGGGGCTCCTGTGTTGAGTTCATCTCGTCATACCAGTCAGGGGATGCTGTGGACAGAGCTGGACCTGTCAAGGAGAGAGTGATAGTGCACCCCAGGAACCCATGCTACTGAGTAAACAAGCTTGCAATTACTTTGTCTTCTGCTTTATCATAAAAGCTAATGTCAGGCCTCCCTAGTAGTGCAAGGGGTTAAGTCTCAGCACTATGAAGCTATCGGCAGCCACTGCAGTATAAGTTCGATCCCCAGCCAGGGAGCTTCCCACAGGGCGCAGCAGACCTCTCCTATCTCCCCGCTGCTCCCTTCAGCAGTGGATTTCAGTAGATCCGCCTGTTCTGCTCCCCACTCTGTCTCTGGTGAATCCTCTCACCACCCCACACCTCTGGCCTGCACCCCAGCTCTTGTATGCATAAATAAATCTTTAAAACAAAAGCTAATGTCTCAATTCCATAACATATATGCATGGGTACATATACACACGTACATGTTCACAATGTATAATCTATTTGTGCACATGAGAGTATAACTTCAAGGTAATAGAGCCGGACTGATCTCATACATATTAATTTATGTCTCAAATTACTTACAACCAAGTGCAGTGGGCTGACCAGCCACAAGCACAGTGTGGCTTCCTGTCCTCCTGGCACACAGTCAGGCACCTCCCAGGTCTGTTCCCCCTTTCTGAGAAATCAGATCGCAGTGAATGAACCCTAGAGCCGGAGCCAGCAGCCCAGCCTCCGCCATCGCCTGCAGTCTTGGAGGAGATGATTGTCGGTCCCTGCATGAGGCTGCGTGACACTGCCGCCCGCCATGCAGCCTGCAGCGCCTGCGGCTTCACAGGGCGCCACGCGTGTCACACAGCAGGGCCCTTGGCTGCTCCTCTGAGCTGGCACCGTCTGCTGGACCAGACACACTGTGCTCTCTGCTCCTGCGCAGTCGGGCGCGTGAAGACCAACAGCAGAGCCACGCACAGCTACCACAGTCGCTGCGTCCCAGCAGACACTCGGGGTGCTGCGGAGCAGGGGGCGCCCTCCTCTGTCCTGGGCTCCTTTCATGGAAGTGGGAGCGGGAGCCCGGCTGGGAGGTGACCTTCATTAGCTCCGAACCAGCACTTCCTCCTCTTTCTGTCCTCCCTGAGAGATTTATTTATCCCTTTGACTTGGCGCAGTTAATGGGGGCGAGGCTAGGAATGGCGGCCGGCCAGGAGACTACCATGAGGGTGTTATATATTGCTTCCTGAAGTGGGGGCTGGCAGGGCGGGCGGGAAGGAGGGAGGGAGAAGGAGATGGGCGGGGAGGCTTACTCTAATTGAATACCTCGTGAACAAGATGGATGACCCCCCAGGGGGCAATTAGAGCCTGAAGTAGCAGGAAGAGAGGAGGGGAAAGGTGGGGTGGGGGCAGAGAAAGGGAAGCACGAGAAGACCCAGTAGAGTCCAAATCTGGAAGTAAGGACCATAAAGCAGGCAGGGAGGTGATGGAAATCAGAGCATCAAGTACTGACCTGAACAGCAGGCTGGCCTTGGGGGCACAGGGAGCTGGGGGGTCATTTAAGAAAGGCCTTCCTGCCCCCCTTTGCAGCTCCTACCTTCATTTGATGGTGCATGGAATTCCTTGTTTTGTTTTAGGACTTTGAGCCCTGGGTGAGGCCGTGTTAAGCTGGTGTTATGGTTTTACACCACAGCTTGGATGAGCTGTGTGGTGGTGATGGTGGCGGTGGTGGCGAGGGGAGCTTGTTAGGAGCTAGTTAATAGTTCATGCGGCACGCAGTGGAATACTATTCAGCCATCAAAAAGATAAACTCAGGCCATTTGCAGCAACATGGATGGAGCCAGAAGGGATCATGCTCAGCGAAATAAGCCAGAAGGAGAAAGAAAAATATCGATGGTTTCACTCATAGGAGGAATATAGGGGAACCCAAGAAAAGATCAGGAGGAGAAAATAACAACAAAAACCAAAACCACCAAAAACTAGCAGGCGACCATAAATGAGCCATTCAGCGAGGCTTGGGGAGGATAAGGGATCTAAATGGGGGCGGAAAGAGCACAAGGGACTATGGTGACGGTTCACGTGAATCGGCGGTGGGGAGCCCACGGGGAATACACGATAATGTACCCCCCGCTTCTTCACTCCGTTGGGGACTGGAGCATCTCCCAGGGCTTTGCCATCGCATTTCCTACTCACAGCAGCCGGGCAGGGAGGGAGGAGGAGGGGTCGTTGCTAGCCCTGCGTATAGAGGGGAAAAAGGGTGGGGGGAGGGCACCCCGTGGACACAGTCACTCTGGAGGTTCACTTGCAGCTGACTTGGGGCCAATGGCATCTCCTGGTTCCAGGCTGTCTGAACTTGGGGCCCCCTCTCTCTCCTGGGGGTCAAGACGAATACCTTGTCGCTGTCATCTGACTTGTGCTCTCGGCTAAGGGTGCCGAGCTTCAGTGGCCCTTCAGGGAGGTGACAGCCACCCGTATGCACGGGAATGTGTTCCAGGGCAGGGGGCGGCACCCCAGAACCCTGGTACAAATGAAAGCTTGAGTGACCTCAGCCAATGAGGAAAGTTTGGTTACTCGCTTGTGAAGAGCTAGGGCGCCCTTCTGTCCCTTCTTGGCTGTTCCTGGCTGGCTGCGGCCGTGGCTGGGGTTGCCCGGGCCCCCTCCTCACCTGCCATCTCAGGGCTCACCCCCAGTCCCTCGGGGGGCATGTCTGAGGTCTGTGAGTGACCCTGAGCCCTGGGCTCCCCTGCCGCCTCTGCACGCTCGCGGGAAAGCGCCAGGCGTGGGGGAATGAGCAGCTGTGTGCGGCAGGGGGCTGGGGAGTTTTTCGGGGGCCCTGCCATGTCCAAGTCAGGTGTCGAGCCAGCCCCGTTTCGCACGACGCTGAGAAGCCGTGTTTCTCTGCTGGGACCCCGATGTCTGAGGTGTGTGTGCTGGGAGGTGGGGGGAGGAGTGAACGAGGAGCAGAGAAGGTCTCGTGGGGCTAGAGAGGAAGAGGAGGAAAGAGAAACTGGTCGGGGAGTGAGGACTGGAGAAAGCAAAGAATGGTAAATAGAAGGGAGAGAATTGAAACGGAGAGAAAACAGTTGTTCTGGAGTGAAGGGAAACTTGACTTATGTGTTAATAAAGATGGAAGGTCTTTGTTCATTGCCTCCCACAGGCAGGATGTTCTAGAAGCCTTAAGCCTATAGGAACATCCTGGCCCTATCATCCATGGGGGTGTGGGGGAGGAGGAGAGAAGGGTTGGGGGAGGGGAGGGGAAAAGGAGGATAAGTAGATGATACCAGAAGGAGAGGAAGAGGGCCTCCCTGGTGGCTCAGGGGTTAAGTCTCAGCCTATGAAGCTGTCAGCAGCCACTGCAGCATGAGTTCGATGCCCGGCCAGGGAGCTTCCCACAGGGCACAGCAGACCTCTCCTGTGTCCCCGCTGCTCCCCTCAGTAGTGTATCTCAGTGGATCTGCCTGTTCTGCTCCCCACTCTGTCTTTGGGGAATCCTCTCACCCCTGCGCACCTCTGGCTTGCACCCAGCTTGTATACATAAATAAATAAATCTTTAAAGAAAAAAAAAGGAGAGAAAGTAAAAGAAAATTCTTCTAAGTTCTGATCTTCCTCATGACGACTCTAAAAATATAATAGGATTGAATGGTATTTTAAAGTAGAAAGTATTGTCTTCTTCCCCCAAACTTGTTTTTGATGACCCTTCTTGGCTCACTTGAAGCACAGGCTTAAGCCTCCACTTCCAGGCAGTGCAGAGACAACAGGAGTGAGAGCCCTTCCATCTGTTTGATAGCTTCAAATGTACCAAACTCACCAAATTTACCAAGTTTCTGTCCCCTATACTATATGCCTGGGTCATATCAGGAAAAAGAAAGCTGGTTTTTCATTTTTAATTGGAAAAACATATAAATAAAGCAAACCAAATTCTTAGTGTCACCATTCAATGATTACAACCACTTCCATTTCTCCAGGGTGTGTGACAATGATGCAAGTGTGAAGATGTTTGTGCATCCTGAAGAGGGTTCTGCCTAAAAGCTGTCCAAGGATGGAAGACCCAACCTCGGGAAAAAGGGAGTAGCTTGTCAACAAAGGGTGTTGTGGGTTGAATTTCCCTGCCTTCCCCACCACCTGAAGAGACATCCACATCCTAAGCCAGAGCACCCCTGAATGTGCTGCCTTTGGAAGGAGGGTCTTTGTAGATGTAATGGTGTCCAGGATATCTCGATGAGATCATCCTGGATTTGTGGGGGGGGGGGGTTAAATCTAATGAGCAGCATCCTTGTAAGAGAGATGCAAGGGTGACCTGAGGCCAGACCTGGGGGCAAAAAACCACACGAAGAAGAAAGAGAGGCTGGAGCTAGGTGGTCATAAGCCAAGAAAGGCAGGAGTCCCCAGCAGTCAAGAAAATCAAGGAAGCCTTCTCTCCCCAGCCCTCAGAGGGAAGTGGGTCTGCCTGCAAACACCGTGGTTTCAGACTTCCTGCCCCCAGAATGTGGGAGAATAAGTTTCTGTAGTTGATGCCACTGAGTTGGCAGGGGTGTCTTGTGGAATGACAGGAATCAGAAGGGTTTAAGCAGGTCCTCTGGCCCAGGGACTCTTCAAGTGGGGTCTTAGGAGAAAACACACTTATCTGTTCTTAACAGAGAAGAAAAAGAGGCACATTGTCAACCTAAAATTTGCCAATAATCTCATCCCTGCAAGATGATAGAACACAGACGCTTCCTTCCCTTACACAAACTGTAGGAAGAGCTGTGAACACACAGCTTGGGCTAATCACAGCTTTTCTTAATTTGTATTTCTCCTACAAAGAGACACCTAAGTAAGCAAATGACCCTACTTGTGGTAAGAAAATTGAGGTACAAAATCGCAGACAATCTTCTTACCAGATGATCCGCCAGGGACTGGCGGAGGCTTACTCTTAACCATCCAAGCAGCATTTTAAAAGTTCTTCCTCCATCAGGCAGGAGGCGGGGACACAGAACAAGGCAGTTGGCTCCCAAGGGGTGTGCTCACACTGCAGAGGGCAGAGCGGGAGGAGAAATCCACGGATTTAAAACCACGGCGGATGGGACATGAGGATCTATTCTGGGAGAGGTAGTGGGGCCAGGATTTCAGTATCAAATGGTTTCTGCTCTGGGTTTGAAGTTGTTCAAGGGCTGGGGTCAATTCACCTCTGTACTACAGAAATTCTCCCTCTGTCTTATTGCCAATCAATTGGTTTCGTAAATCTCAAGTGATGAACGTTCTGGTGCTGCTGTAGCAATGAATTCACAGGTAGCAATGTCTCGAATATTCAGAGACTTCTGTGGCTACATGATGGCTCTGGATTTGCAGACTTAGGTTAGCAGCCAAGGGCCAAGCCTGAACCAAGGCAATTGCTTTGGTTCTCTCTCTCTCTCTCTCTCTCTCTCTCTCTCTCTCTCTCTCTCTCTCTCTCTCTCGATACCGGTCGCCAAGGACCTTTTTGCCCCGCTGTTGAAACTGTCTTCTCTAAGGTCACTCTGAACCCTTCCCAGATGCTGTTCCGCCACCAAATGTGTGCGGCATTCCCAGGAATGCTGAGGGCCACCCAGGACATTCCCAGAGTGGCGATTTCCACCGCTTCTTCTACCCCCACTTGTAAAAATGTGTGTTCCAGATAGCTGGAGGGCGACACTCTCCCAAGGGTGCCCAGGCGGGTCATGCATGTTTGCTGCCATTGCTGTTTCCTGCTTGGCCTGTGAAGCCAACTGCTTCTGTTCCCCCCGCGTGGAGCACAATGTCTTTCTCAGGGCAGATGCTCCAGCAATGCTGCCCGTGCTGACTGATCACTGACGGAGGGATCGGTGAGGACTGTGGTTGGGGACCACCACCCCTGCCCCCCAGCACAAAGGACTCTCTAGCGCTGACATTTTTAGGACTTTGAGCTTCTGGTGATCATGGAGGGCAAATGAACTTTTAACCCATTTTACTATGGTTTTCGAATTCTCTGCCCACAGTGTGCCCCCTCAGTCCCTGCTCCGGGATATGCTGTTCCCCACACCTCCTCCTGCTTCCCGGGCTTGGGCAAATGCATAAGGTGATGACGCCCCATCGACTCTGCAATGATGCCAACCGGAGTAAGTGTCGTCGCACATCTCTGGTTGCCCACGCGGGCAGGCGTGGCTTCTCTTTATTTCAGATTTTGCCTGCAGACACTGGGGAGCACTGAGACGTTGTGGACACAGTCAGTGCTTATGGATATTTCCATCTTGCCCAGACGCTGTCCCAGCCTTGCCATCTCACCAGGACTGTGTCCCCGTAGGGAGTGATTCTCCAGGGGCCCCAGAGTCTTTGCTGTGTGGCCTTGGGAACTAGGAGCTGGGAGAGGTGCGTGTGGGTGAGGCTACTACGCCTGTGGACCCTCCCTCCGGGACTTGCCCCACAAGCCTGGTGCAGGGGCGACAGGGATCAGGAGGGGTGTTGACACAGCCAGGTGGCTTACTGGGGTGACTGGTAAGGCCTGGACCAGCCCTGCCTTCATGAGTCACAGCGGCTAAGTTTAGTGCTGGCTTCAGTGGCAGAACAGATGGACGGCCTGAGCAAAGATATTCTGCTGGACTCTCGCCCGGCCTAGCCCCGTCCAGTGGGTCAGGGCTGAGCTGACAGACACACGCACGAGGAACCTTGCCCCTGGGTTCTGGGACTGCCCATCACCCCTCCTGGAATCATTCATTCAGAAACTTCTCTCGCGACCATGTAAAAGTAAATACCAGGGCTTCCCTCAAAGAACTTGTAATCTCAATGGAAGACAGACCTCAAGCACAGAGCTCTGTCAACAGGACGCACGTTGACTGGAGATGGACAGTAGACAACAAGGACTGACCCTTGGACACTGTTTTACAATCAATAAAATATTCTCTCTCAAGTCAAAACTTTTAGTTGCTGCCAACAGCGATTTTGTGAAGTTGCGTTATAATCCCGGTGCTATAGAGCAACTCACTGAGTTGTCAGTAAGTTGCCCAATCAGAGGCCATTGATGGAGGGAGTGGGAGTCAAGACTTCCTCCCTCAATTCACATTTCAGGATCTTGTCTGTCGCACTCTGCCTGCATGTCCGCTTTTGGAAGGACAGGTCACCAAGGTCACCAAGGTGCCCATTTGCTTGGCCAGGAGAGCGTGTGTCATAGGCACAGGCGGTTTAATGAGCTTTTCCTCTCCTGGCTCATCATTCTTGCCTCTTTTACCATCTAACTTGTCATTGGCTCCCCGAATGTTCTGTCTCTCTCTCTCCTGTCCTGGGCATGAATGTGTTGTATACTTTTTCTATCTTCTCCTGCTTCTTCAGGTATAATATTCCTCTTCATCCCTGAAAGTGACTTGGGTGTAAAATACCAGGAAGGGACAAGCTGGTGGGAAGGGTGGCCGAGGTTTGATGTGGGTGACAGGAGAGGACTAGGATTCATTCCCTGAAGCTGTCATCTGTGGGTGTAGCCTACATGGCTCCTTTCAAGTTAGACAAGAGGAGGGCGCTTGGTCGCCCTGGGGCAATAGGTCCACATCCCGAGGGATGACCAGGAACGCCCGAGGGGCCGGTGACTGATGTGCTTTGCCCCCAGGGACTGGTCAGTGGACACCTTGTTAGCACTTTGTGGTCCGCTCATGTATTAGTACGTGTTTTTGTCACCAGCATCAGGTGACCGCTCACGTATTAATACGTGTTCATCTAGTCTCCGGTGTTTCACGCCACAGTGAATTATCTGGAACTATTAGGAGCTATTTCTTTGATTGTGCTCAGTCTAGAAGCTTTACACATTGTTTTGGTGAAAGTGGAAGGTGTTTTATGAGAGATATTAGTTTTTTTAATATCCAGTCGTTCAGGAGTTGTGTGTGTCTTACTGAATGCTTCTACCATTCATGCGGTGGCACAGAAAATGGCCGGCCCCAAGGGCTGGTAAATTGAAAGGGCACCGGCACACAAAGTGTTAATAAGAGTGG
This sequence comes from Scalopus aquaticus, assembly GCA_004024925.1. NCBI lineage: Eukaryota > Metazoa > Chordata > Mammalia > Eulipotyphla > Talpidae > Scalopus > Scalopus aquaticus. The sequence continues at coordinate 192,792 of PVIJ01000706.1, read as the reverse complement.
AGACCTGGGTGGGAGTCGGGTGTGTATCATTGGACTCACCCTCCCTAAAGCCAAAATCCAGTGTTCAGTGCGACCCACTCTTCTCTGTCAACAGAAAGGCCAGGATCTCGCTCGCGAGCAGCATCCTGTACGTGCAGCCTGCCCCACGACTTCCCTGGTCAGTGTGGTGTTGCCCAACGCAACATTCGGCCAAAATTTTGTCCCTTCTGGAGTCTCTCTCATCCACAGTTCGAATTCCGCACAGTGGCTTTCATTTCATCTGTGTCCAAGAAACTCAGGCAACCACGCGATTTCTCCAGGGAAACCCACTCTCCTCCAGGCGGAGAAAGCCCAGGATAGAGCATCTGGTTCGGAATCCAAAGGACAGGCCTCTTTCAAGTCCATTTTATGTGTTTTCAGGCAAGAACGAATACTGTGTTCTGAGATCTGCCATGCCGTAGGTTTCCAGTCTAAACTTGAACCTGTCCCCTGGATGCTCTGTGGACCTGACTCTTGCTCACTTCCAAGCTCAAAATTTTCACACGAAAAAGTCTGTGAGACCAGCTCGGGCTGCCATTCTGATGGCATGGTGAACGCTGTTGGGTGCCACTTCCCAGGGAGATGATTTGGGTTTCTCTGGGATGGGGGGAGGGGGAAGGCTGAAGGGGAGGGGGTGGGGACCCTGGGGTGGGGGCAGGAATGCCGAGGTGGTTATTGATAGTCGCAGGATGACATTCTCGTTTCATCACATGAGGAGTGTTTTCAGGGCACTGAGCCAAGGCCGGCCATAAACCTGTCAGGCGAAACATCTCCATGAAATATCCGTCCTCACAAAGCAGATGTCTGCAGAGGCAGCAGCTCACCTGCTCCCTCCTTGGAGTGGCCAGAAAGCACGTGATCTGGAGAAGCTAGAAACAGCCAGCGGATGATCGACCGAGCCGGGGTTGGCACCCAGGGCTCGGCACCCTGAGGTCATGTGGCTCAGTCTCAGAGGAAAGATGCTCAGCTGATAGTCATGTGGCTCCCACTCTGCCATGAATTATTTCTGTGACCCGGGGTGATTTATCCTCTCTGGGCTTCGGTTGCATTCTCTGTGAGATCTGGTTTTGGAAGAGCTGAACTGTAGCTCACTGAGGGCAGAGACTATCCCCTCAGGTAGGGAGTGCCTGCCACTCAGGGGTGCAATATATGAACTCCATGGAATGAATAAGCCAATGTTCTATGACGGTCCATTCTCATATTAGCTCCGAATCTGTGAAGCTGTGCGCCATCTTTTCATCTGTGATCTTCCATACCCTATTTTATAGTATTTTCCATACTCATATTTTTATGAGCCTTTGAAAGAAATAGTTTCTAGTTCATTCTAGGAGCATGGTGCCCATTGCAACGCAAGTGTAACAAAGAGGCTTGACTCGCTCTATACAATGATGACAGGGATAGCAACCAGTATATGGAAAATTCAGGTGTTAGAATCCTTCGTCTTTTACCCATGGTCCTTTTTAACCTTCTCTTCGGATCACTGGTTAATATCACACCAGCGTGCATGTCTTCCTATGTTGCTGTTTGAAGCACGTGAGGAAGTAGGCATCCATGAGTGAACGTCTGTGCCCTCTTTTATTCTTCAACATGGCAGATCCACATTATTTCTGCTTTCCCAACTTCCATTTCCCCTACTTTTAATGCCTTAATTATCTCTAGATAACACCTTCCCAACTCTCACTTGCACACCATGAGCACCGCTGGCCTTACTCCTAGACGCAGGATGATGAGAGTAGTGAGTCCCCCTTGACACCAGGTTTGCTCCCATGAAGAACACTCAATCCGGTCAGATCTGAGGGGCCTCGGTTCTAAGGTTTTTTGATGGAACTGCTGGAGAGAAAGTCTTCTCTTTCCGCTGGACTTAAAACTGTACTGTGAGGCTGTATTGCCAGCAGACAACCTCTCCCCTCCATCAGGAGGTAGAAACACAGCTGAGAATGGAGCCGCACAGGAGAAAGCAGAGCTGAGAGACAGAGAAAGACACTGTTGGAGTTGCTTGAGCCAACTGGGCCTGAAGCCAAAGCTCCCCCAGGGTTTTCGTTGTGTGAACCAATAAATTCAGACTTTTAGTAGAGAGAGTTTGGGTTGAGTTTACTGTCACTTGCAACTGAAAGAGTGATAAAATTTCATTAAATTGAAGCTGTGGAGTTTCCCTTTGCTCACCACCCCCACTCATCCTCAAGTCCAAGTCTTGTGACTACAGAGCCCTGCTTTTGTCTTCTCCATTAGTCTGGGAGTACAAGTGCAGCTTTGCACAAAGCTTCAGAGGAGGATGACTTGGGAGTTCTGGGGTGTGGGGTGAATCCTGGGCTGTACTTATCGGACACCACAAGCACTTCTTGTAAGCTTCACCTAGCTTTATGGTTGTTTTCTATACTTAAAAGTTCTACGTCACTTTCCATGGAAGAGTCAAATAAATTAAATATTTCTATTCTTTCATTTTAGGGAAAGTTTCCATATATATGTGATCTTTTCTTGTTGAATTGTCTATTTCAGGGAAATCACTTCCAGAATGATCCTTCTGTTGAATTGTCTTTTCTCTTCTCCATGTCTATTATACCCTATTTGATGTTCTTCTATTAGATTTCTGCATTTACTAGGATTATCTTGGGGCTTCCCCTTTTGTTAGTACCTTGATTTTCAAGTAAAACTTCTTTTCCTCCCTGTTCCTTATTTATTTATTTTTGATGTGTGATAGTATCATTTTTACCTAAAACAATTCCCTTTGGTTTGAAAACATCTCATTTCATTTTTTTTAAAAAGATTTATATATTTATGCACACAAGAACTGGGGTGCAGGCCAGAGGGTGGAGAGGTGACAGGATTCGCCAGGGACAGAGCAGGGAGCAGAACAGGCGGATCCACTGAAATCCACTGCTGAGGGGAGCAGCGGGGAGGCAGGAGAGGTCTGCTGCGCCATGTAGGAAGCTCCCTAGCTGGGGATCGAACTCGTGCTGCAGTGGCTGCTGATAGCTTCATGGTGCTGATTCTCAACCCCTTGCACCACCAGGGAGGCCCCCCTTTAACATATTTTTCTACAAATTCTTATAGGAAGGTCATCTATGGCCACAGGGAGAACGGAGCTCTAGGGTCTGGAAGCCCTAGAGATAAGAAACCCACTAAGTTTTCCACCCACTTTTCTCTCTACCATACTTAGTGGTAGACTTTCCAAACAATGAACTTTTCAACCAAGGCAGGCACCTGCAGTTGTCCTGATGCAGCTGCAGTTTTTCTGAGCCCCTCTCCCAACTAGTGAAGTGTCGTGGCAGCATGGCAGCCGCTGCCCCCGCCCTGGCACACTCAGCGGTCTCTACTTGGCCAGAGCAGCAAAGGCCTGAATGAGGAGCATGTACAAGGTGCACGTCTTAGCTACCAGCCGTGAAAAGTCACGTCTTGCAAGATCCTCATGCAACCAAGCGTCAGGTCAGTAACAGTCACTATAGAGAAAAAAAAAAAAGAATAGAAGCACAGAGCAGCAGAAGAGAATATAAGGGCACAGCAAGTCTGCATGGATTTGCATCCTCCGTGACCTCTCTAAGACTGATTTCTCCATCTGTAAGGTGGAGATACTGATACCTACTGCCTAGTTTGGTTGTTGGGATTGATGCTTCCAGAGTACCTGGCATACTTTCTGGCAAAGAGTAAGGACTCAGGAAATGAAGATGTTAATGTTATTTTCTTTTTTTTTAAAGATTTATTTATTTTCGCATCCAAGCTGGGGTGCAGACCAGAGGTGTGGGGTGGTGAGAGGGTTCAGCAGAGACAGAGTGGGGAGCTGAACAGACAGTTCAACCAAAATACACTGCTGAGGGGAGCAGCAGGGAGGCAGAAGAGGTCTGTTGCGCCATGTGGGACTGACTCTCCCCGGCCGGGCATTGAACTCGCTCAGCAGCCGCCGACAGCTCCACAGCGCTATATTAACCCATTGCGCCACCAGGGAGGCCCCTGTCGATGTTATTTTCTAATAGTGGTGTCTGTTTACAAATTACTAGTCAGAGATGCTGTAACACACACAGACGCATGTAACGCACAACTAAGAAATTGGCAACCACCCTCTTCAAGTGGTGACTGAGGTGCTTACATGGAAGAAGCAGGAATGAAAGCTCTACCTCATCCTGTCTCCAGACCAACCATGTAACTGTATTTTATTTTATTTATTTATTTTTAAATATTTATTTATGCATACAAGCTGGGGTACAGGCCAGAGGCATAGGGCAGCGAGAGGGTTCACCAGAGACAGAGTGGGGAGCAGAACAGGCAGATCGATGGAAATCCACTGCTGAGGGTAGCAGCGGGCGAGGCAGGAGAGGTCTGCCATGCCATGTGGGACTCTCCCCAGCCAGAGTCAAATTCGAGTCGCCGCTGCCGACAGCTCCACAGCACAGCACTTAACTGCTGTGCCACCAGGGAGGCCCGTAACTGTATTTTAAAAGCCAGCTAGGGTCCAGCAAAAAATCGTCCATGAGAACAAGCTGACTTAGCCCCTAGATATTTCTGGCATTTATGAGTTTTTATTTTTGTCCCTGGTGAGGAGAAAAATTAGGGAGCCAAGCCCATTGGATTGTCAACAGGGAATGAGGAGGAATGGGACTGAAAAATAGCAGTTATAAGTGTCTGAGGAATTTGGGTATACGTGTTTGTAGGGTTAGCATTTTGAAGGCAGGATAGTATGTGTGTGCGCATGTGCATGTGTGTGTGTGTGTGTTTGTACAAGCACACATGCAAGAATGTGTTCAAAGGCCTATGCTGGTAGCTTTAGAAATACAAGAAAATGTAGAAAGAAGAAAAAAACTTGAGCATATTATTTTTTGCAGATCATATAAGCTATAATAAGAAAGATATAAAGATATAATAAGATATAACAAGGATAAAGATATAATAAGGAAGATATAATAATATCATTCATCTTGAATACTGTCTCTTTTTCAGGAGTTAGAGTTTCGTTTCTTCAGCTGTCCCACTAAGTCCCCGGGAAAAGAGGGTCTGGTCAATGGCGAGACAGCAGACCAACACGTCAAAGGAACCACGGATGTCTGTGGGTACCAACACCAGTCTAAGCTCATGACCATCAAACCAGTGCCTGGCCCAATATGGCGCCATGCTATTATTAGCCAGGCACTGTTTTCCCCTCACGCATGATGGATGGAAATGGAGCATTTAACAGGCCCAGCAAATCAGTTTCCTGAACAAGACCATGATTTAGAGGCTACATACGATGCTAAAAGCAAGTGGCATCCTTGAAAGATTTCAAATGGCAAAAATTTTATATTTTTCTTTAATCACTCTTTTTGAGCATCCCTCTTTCTTAGTAGTCCAAGCTAATAGAAATGACAACACTATAAACAGCCAACTGATGTTTTGCTAAATCCTGAGGAGCTCTGTGTGTGGGAGGAATACATATGTGCAGGCGGGACAGACATGTATGGAGAGTGAATAGGGAAGAAATCGATACCATTGATTTTGCAGAAGATTTACTAATGCTGATTTAGCTACTTCCTACTTCCTTAGATGGACTCCCATCTTCACAGAAAGAAATTCTCTCATTCTTAGAATTTTTTTGATCAGAGAAAGAAAAGATGCAGGCTTAGGTTCAGGTCAGATTTTATTCTTTCGTAATTGATCTAGACAAAAAGAAGTTTTTAAACCAGACTTCCCATAATAAGGCGGAATTTATGAAGTGCCCTTTGGATCTATCATCAGACACTTTTAAGAGAGAATTAATCATAGACCCCAGAGAAGAGGGCTGCTGGAGGGGGCTCAGGGGAAGGATGAGGCTGAGCTTGGCAGAGGGAAAGGAAGAGAGCAAGTGGATGGAGGAGAAAGAAGGTTGCATTACCTCATCCCGTCAGCCCCAGTTTCCCTACTGCTGCTTTCCCGAGGGACTGGAACTGTCTCTCCTCCTTTCAATCTCCCCTAAACCCTGTTGCCCTAATAATCCTCCTAAATCACTGCTCAGTCCCCATCACTCCCCTTGTCCCCATTGTCTGTTAAATCAAGTCCAGCTTCTCTGCCTCACTTCTTGGCTTCTGGAATTAGCACTTCCTGGCCTATCCTGCCTGATGTCCCACACCTCCCAGTCTCCCTCTAAGTGGAACAGGGGGCGGTCCTCGCTGCTTCCTGCCCAGAGGTGGCCTTTCCCATCTCTGCCCTCTGCTCTTGCTTTCTTCCCGGAATATTGGGCCTAGTGTCCTTCTGACCTTTGGGCCGGACTCTGAATCCAGCGGCAGCTCCTAAACAACAGGTTTGGGGGTGGGGGAGGGGATGAGAGGCGGGAGTGAGGAGATATAAACTCCCCTCCATCCACGAGTTTATTATCCACGGCATTCTGAACAAGGAAGATGATGCATGCCTGCTGCCACCCGGGCTCCTGCAAGGTCAGGTGATTGGTCATGGCTGGGCATGGCGTGTGTGGCGGGGAGCAGCCGGGGGAGACTATCGGGGAGGCTGGGTGATGATGTGAAGTATTCTTAATCAGTACCACACACTTCAGTGTTTAAGAGCGCCCTCATTTTTCCAGGCAGTGTATTTTTAAAATGCTACCAGGCCTCCCTGGTGGTGCAAGGGGTTAAGTCTCAGCACTATGAAGCTATCACCAGCCACTGCAGCAGGAGTTCGATCCCCGGCCAGGAAGTTGACCCAGAGGGTGCAGCAGACCTTTCCTGCCTCCCTGCTGCTCCCCTCAGCAGTGTGTTTCTGACCTTTGGATCTGTCTGTTCTGCTCCCCACTCTGTCTTTGGGGAATCCTTTCAGCCCCCTGCGCCTCTGGCCTGCACCCCAGTTCTTATATGCATAAATAAATGAATCTTTTAAAAAAAATGTCTGCTGCTTATGAAAATCAACCTTCATTTTTCACCCATGCGATTTCTGGGTCCCACTCAATTCTGGGTCCCACTGGCCGTGGAAAGAGTTGGAGGGAGAGCATAGCTGTTTCCTCGAACTTTTCGGATTCTTGCCACAGAGGATCTTCATGAAACTTCTTTTTCTTGAATGCGTCAACATCTTTCATCTCTTTTATTCTAGGCTATGGAACACAGGGTTTTTATGTTTAATTATTGTGTTGTTATTATTATTTATATCTTTTACATTATTGTGTTGTCCCCATTGGTTACCCACCCCCAATTCACCCGTGAACCGTCACCATAGTCTGAACACAGGGTTTTCGCTCCGCATTCTTCAGGTAGGTGACAGAGAAAACCAGAGTGTGGTACAATCTTAAAAGAATCTTGGCAATAAGATCTTGTTTGTCTTTCCTCTCTTTTCAAAATTTTTACTTACATTTTTTTTTTGAAATTGAGGTAATATTGATTTATGACACTCTGTGATTCAGAGAACAGGACCCGCCTCTTCAGATGTACGATGTCACCCACACACACCGCTAAGGCACCCAGCCTCCACCACAGTCCGTGGGGCTCCCCACCCCTTTATCTCTTCGCTTTCCACCCTCCCTCTCCAATGGTAGCCTCCATTCTGCAGTCAAACTTCCAGGGTTGGTTGTTGGTTCGGTTCTGTCTGATCCTTTGCTTTGTTTCTCTATTCCTCATATAAGTGAAACGATCCAGTATTTGTCTTTCTCCTTCTGACTTATTTCACTTAGTACGATCCCCTCCAGCGTCTTTTCGGGGGGCAAAATCAGCCCAGTAGCAGGCCGGGCTGAAGGAAAGATCCAACTTTTCTGACTTTGTGTCCAGCCATCTGCTCATTTACCTGTGACCCCACCTTAATCTTTAAATCACAGCGACAGGTCATTCACCTTCCTGGTGACACCTGTGGGTTCCGTGACATGGGGTAGGGAAACATTTGAACTATAAAAGGACACGGCCCGAATCAGATAGTGAGGTCATTTGGAGAAACATTTGAAAACCAAAACTTTGAACCCAGACCTGTAAAAAGAAGATGTTAAAAACATGGTTTTGCTTTGTGTGTGTTCAGTAGATTCAATTAATATGAAAGCTTGGTTTCAAACATATGGAAGAGATTTTTCATCAAAAAAAGGATTTTTACTGGGTTTCAAATTCCTGGTTGTTGCCTGTCATTTGATATAAAATATCTGATTTTCTAGATTTTTCTAAAGCCAACCGGAAAAGAAGATAAAATTGCTTTCTCTTCCAAATAGATGGAGGTATATTTTGGGGGGTCACAGAATTCAGACTCCTCGTGACAGTGAGGAGCAAGTCAGTCAGGGCCGGGAAGGCAGGTGGGCACACTCAGCTCAACTCCCAGCGGCAAAGGCTGAGGAATCCTACCGGGGAGGGTTTTTGTGTCCATGGTGAATGGTAGAAGGAAGGAGAAAGTTGTGAAAACAATGAACAATGAACAAAACCACCTGATTATATGAATCATGAGAACCTGTAAAGAACAAATGGCTGGAGGTGTTTTGTTTGACTAGTGGAAATCTCCCTTCAGCATCAGTGTGACAAGCCGGAAGCCCATTCACGTCCCTTTGGCCATCACAGCCACCCCACGATCTGTCTCCCAGCCGAGCACCCGGATTTGCGCCTTATGCTCTACACTCAAGAGAAGGAGGAGGGGCCTCCCTGGTGGCGCAAGGGGTTAAGTCTCAGCACTGTCAAGCTGTCTGCAGCCACTGCAGCACGAGTTTGATCCCCGGCAAGGGAGCTTCCCACAGGGCGCAGCAGACCTCTCCTGCCTCACCCACTGCTCCTCTCAACGGTGGATTTCAGAGGATCCCCGTGTTCTGCTCCCCACTCTGTCTCTGGTGAATCCTCTCAGCCCCCGCCACACCTTTGGCCTACACCCCAGTTCTTGTCTGCATACATTAATCAATCTTAAAAAAAGAGAGAGAGAGAGAGAAGGATTAAAGGGAAAACTGGGTGGTCTGGATTCCAGTTCTGCCTCCACCTTGGGAAGAAACAGTCTTGTCACCTCTACTCACAGGTAGGACCTTGAAGATCAGATCAGACCTGCCTGGCCTCCATCCTAGTGATGATGGCGTGGCTTTGGTGCTCTTTGATTATTGAGGCCTCGCTCTCCTGGTCTATAAGGACTTTGCTATTAGTCATTGCTTCCCATCCATCTATTTCTACACCCCCCACGCACAAGTTTATACATGAAAGAATTGAATAAATAATGGATGGATGGATTTTTAATAACATGGTGACCCTAGGTAAATCATTTTTTCTCCTGGGATTTCAATTCTCTTTTTAAAAAGGAGCTTTGGTATAAAGTTCCTTCTTTGCATTCCAGGCTTTTCTCTATGACCCTCCCCTCTTTGACAACTTTATAGGGCCAGAAATATGTATTAATTTTCCAAAGAGAGTTTTTTTATATGCTGAAAGTTACCATTGATTAGAAAACTACACCCTGACCCTCTTGGCCGTCTGTCTCCATTTATTCAGACTAAAGTCAATGAAATATGTGTGAAAGTGGGCCAGTCTAAAACTTTTTTTTTTTGAGTTTTGAAAAAAAAATAATTACTTCATTTTTAGGAGTATTGGGGTTACATAAGAATTGAACAGAAAGTACAGAGAGTTCTCATATCCCCTCTTCCCCTGTAGGTTCCCCTATTATTCAAATGTTGTACCACTGTGGTACACTTGCTACACTGAGGAAATATTAATGATATATTATTAGTCACTAAAGTCAATCCTTCACATTCGAATTCACACTTTGTGTTGTGCATTCTGTGGATTTTGATAAATGTATAATGACCTGGTGTTGGATACCACCATTACAGTATTATACAGAATAGTTTCATTGCCCTAAAAAATCCACCTATCAATTCCCCCTCCTTCTCCTTCCCTTTGACAACCACTGATCTCTTTACTGTCCCCATAGTTTTGCCTTTTCCAGAACGTCATATAGTTGGAGTCCTGTATTAAATAACTGTTTCATAATAACTTCCTTCACGAAGCAGTAAGTCACTGAAGATTCTACTATGTCTTTTCATGGCTTGATGGCTCATTTCTTTTTATCACTGAATAAGATTTCATTGCCTGGATGTTTCTCAGTCTGTTGTTTATCTCTGTACCTAATAAAGAATATCAGGGTAGCTTACAGGTTTTGACATTTATGAATAAAGCCCATATAAACATTCATGTGTGTGTGTTTTATGAGCATCTAAGTTCTCAGCTCAGGCAAATACCAAGCTATTGACCTAACCATGATTGCTGAATCACACGTAAAGAAAGCATTTAGTTTTGTAAGAAAATGCCAAACTTTCTTCCAGTGGCCGCACCGTTGTACAATCCCACCAACAACGAATGAGAGCTCCTGTCACTCCACATCCTTGAAGTGTTTTATCTTCCTCTTCAAATCTCATGCACACTGATCCTGAGGTACGGGACCAACAGTCACCTGAGCATCAAAACAGTCATCTCCATGTCGTCCTCGCTCCTCTACCCTGATGAGTCGGTCACAAAGTTCTGCTGGTTCTTGCACTTGCCTATTTTTGAGATCTGTTTCTCCTTTCTTTTCTTTCTGCCTCTATCCATGAAACAGCCTCTCTGGGTGATCCCCTCCCTCTGATCTGCTCTTGTTCCATGCTGCAGGCTGTTATAGCCAAAAATTCCAGGTTGCTTCACCATTAAAAAAATCTTTGAAGCGGGGGTGGGGTACAAAAAAAAAAATCTTTGAAGCTCTCCCAGAGCTTTAACTTTCAGGTTCAACAATGCCCGCCCCTCCCTCCCCCTACCACGGTCTTCAAGTCCTCCTTGTAGAGCAAGGAATCTTGCTCTACAAAATACCCCTCACCTCAGCTGTTTTGTATTCTCCCTCCCCCTACCCCAAATGTCCTGCTAGCTAGCTATAGTATTTGTGCCATTTTCATGTCGCTACACCTGTAAAGCTGTTGTAAACCATTGCATATGCTCTTCCAGCCCCCTCGAACTCTTCCCTGCATTTTCTCCCTGGAGAATTCCTAGTTTCAAAACTCAATTCAAACATCACCTCCCTTTAGCCCTGAAGGCCAGTTTCTTTTTGCACCTCCAATGAGTCCCACAGTCTAGTCGAGTTACCCCCTCATCTCAAGATGGGTATTTATTTGTTGGTCTGTCTGTCTTCCCCTTTCACTCCCATATCTGGGAATTTCTACATCCTTCAATCCTTGCACAGGTATAAAATATAAGCTTGCTAAATTAAATTTTATTTTCTTAAGATTTTTTTTAAATTTGTGCATACAAGAACTGGGGTGCAGGCCAGAGGTGAGGAGAGTGAGAGGATTCACCAGAGACAGAGTGGGGAGCAGAGCAGGCTGATCCACTGAAATCCACTGCTGAGGGGAGCAGCGGGGAGACAGGAGAGGTCTGCTGCGCCATGTGGGAAGCTCCCTGGCTGGGGATCAAACTCAGGCCTCAGTGGCTGTCGATAGCTTGATAGTGCTGAGACTTTAACCCCAGCACCACCAGGGAGACTTCTAAATTAAATTTTAAAAGGGAAAACTGGGGTGATAGTGGGGGTGTGGGGAAGAGTCCTGCTTCCAGCAGGGTCTAACCACTTCAGAGAATACACAGCCTCTCACTACCGCCGGCTAATCTAACAACCACACAGGCCAGACAAGCAACAGGAGAAAGAGGGAAAAGCCTTCAACGTATATATTCCCCCCTTCAAACAATTTTGAATGGGTTCTAAGGGAGAAAAGGCCAAGGTCATTGCTAACTACTACTCTGGTACCGATGGGGAAAGGAAAATTGTAAAATGTGAGATGTGCAATTAGTTAGATGGCTACAGAAAGACCATAAAAATTACTCATTGTCACGGGAAGGATTTATTCTGGCTCATGAACATTATCCTGCTGCAGAGAACAGGTTTGCAAGTAATTGCAACAATTCTGTCTGAACCTCCAGGGCTGTAAGCCTGGCCCTCTAGGTAATCTCTTGCAGGTGCCTTTGTGTGCAGATGGGCAGAGGGGGGGAGGAGCAGGTGGCAGCTCTTAAGTTCAAATCGCCATCCCTGTTCTGGGTCTTAATATTTTCCATCATTAAAAATCATGTTTGGTCAGTGATTTTTCCAATTCGATCACAGCAATTGTTTCCATAATCCTGGAAATGGTATCCTACTTCCTACTGCGGTTATCTGAGAAAAGTACTCTGAATGTGGGGGTGACATGGCTGGGGTCACTTGGGGTCAGCAGAGCAAGGTAGAAACTCAGCTTCTCCCCCAGACAAAGCTAGTCCTTTCTTACAGACCTCCTCTCAGCTCTTTAAACTATCCCAGGAAGGCTCCTTAGCTACCATCTTGTATGTTCCTTGCACTGTTTTCTCAGCTGCTTTAAAGATGTCTCATTAAGTCAGAGAGAGCTGACTTGAAATCCCAGCTTGACCACTTGCTGACTTGTGGCCACAGATGTCTTTGAGATGCTTCTGGAAGGTTCTTCTGTGAGAAGAACTGAACATGTTTTTTTCCAGCAGTGATGATTGAGATAACATGACTTTGTTGCCTTGTCACGAGATGGGAGGATTTTTCGCTAATGGATTCTAAGGGATTGACTCCAGAGAAGTTAGCTGCTGGTGAGAGTCCCTCAGTGAGGGAGGCCTGGAACCCAGTCTCCCTCATCTCTCCCAGAACCACCCAGGGCTTTGGCCTGCTCTTCTCCCTGTTCTGACCTGGGACTTCCAGAATCTTGCTTTTCAGAGACACCATACTTCTTCGGTCCTGCAGTGACTTCTAAAGATGCCAAGCAAGGGCCTCCTTGGTGGCACAAGGAGCTAAGAATCAGCACTACAAAGCTATTGCAGCCACTGCAGCATGAGTTCGATCCCTGGCCAGGGAGCTTCCCACAGGGCACAGCAGACCTCTCCTGTCTCCCCGCTGCTCCCCTCAGCAGTGGATTTCAGTCTATCTGCCTCTTCTGCTCCCCACTCTGGTGAATCCTCTCACCCCCACACGTCTGGCCTGCACCCCAGCTTGTATGCATAAATAAATCAATCTTTAAAAAAAATAAAGATGCTAAGCGTGCTGAGAAATGGTTAGCTGCTGGGGAGGAGTGTGGCTGGGCCTCAGAGGTGGAAGGCGAGGGGTAGTGAATCTGGGTCAGGCTCCACTGCTGGGCTGGGGGTTAATTCTCTGCATTCTTTTCTCTGTTCTGACGCAGATTTGTTTTTCTGACAGTTTGGCATGAAAAAGACCACATAACAATATATAAATTAATTAAGTTTATGCATAAATCTTCAGATTAAAGTGACTTCAGAAGATACAAAATCAGCCATCTTATTTTTTACATAGTTCCTGTCAGAGCCAAGCACCATTAACTCAGTTAATCTTTGAAACAACCCAAGGAGGTCAGAGCTATTATTATCCCTACTTGAAAAAGAAGAAAAAGGTATAACTATGTTGAGTGGCAGAGCTGGGACTCGAACATGAGAAACTTCTGGTTTGTGCCCTTTGAGTCTATGAAAAACTAAACAGAAAAACTATACTGTGTGGCCTCTCGAACTCAAAAATACCTGGATCCTGTCACCTGTCATGCCCAGTCCGTTCCCCCTCTACGTGCGTTTTACGCATCCGGGACTTTGTCCTGAGTTTTGTCTTCACTTGGAAGCAACTCTGGCTGAGAATATTTTTTAATGGGGAATTTTGTTTTTATAGAGAATACGTTTTTTGAAACTTTAACTAAATATAGGATTCTTCCAACTCTAAAATTTGATACTTCTGTGATTTATGATATACAAGCTCAGGGAGTGGGGTGTCCAAAAAGTAAATCATCCAAATGGATTTCAATCTAACTTTACTGCTCTATCTCAAACATCGAAAAAGAAGAATTTACAAGACTGTTGTTTTTAGTTCAGTTTAATTTTTACCCCTTACCTAAAATCTCAGGAGCCTTAGCCACCCAGTTACCATCCTACTTTCTCTAGTTTTTGAGGACAAGCTCTCCATCTTCATTCAAAATGTGCGTGACTCCTCTCTGCCTACCCCCTTTCCCCTCCAGTTTCCTCGCAGGCCCCCTGAATTAGCTACCCTCTCACTTAGTACAACCTCACCCCAGTTGTTCCTTCCCTTTCATTAAGTCTCAAACATGCTCGATTCTCTCCCATTCCAAACATAAACGTAAAATAAAATCTCCTTTTCATCCTTTGTGTTCTGTATCTACAGAGCATTCTCCTTCTCATTATACAAACTTCTTGAAAGATGTGTGTACATTTTCCTTCTTGATTTTCTCCTTAATCCAAGTTGGAGAGTTGCCCCCCACCCCTAGTCTTTCATTCCCCTCTTTTGGCTCTTGCTTTGCTTTGTTTCAGAGAGAAAAATATAAGAGTAAAGAGATGGGATTTTTAATCTATCTCCTCCTGTGAAAAAAACATATAACATCTGATTAAGAATACTCCGGTGGTCTATTGAGTTTAAAAATCAGTTTGTGGGGCCTCCCTGGTGGTGCAACAGGTTAAGTCTCAGTACTATGGAGCTATCTGCAGCCGCAGCACGAGTTCGATCCCCGGCCAGGGAGCTTCCCACAGGGCGCAGCAGACCTCTCCTGTCTCCCCGCTGCTCCCCTCAGCAGTGTATTTCTGTCGATCTGCCTGTTCTGCTCCTCACTCTGTCTCTGGTGAATCCTCTCACCCCTACACCTCCGGCTTATACCCCAGTTCTTGTATGCATAAATAAATAGATCTTTTAAAAAAAATCAAAGTTTGTGAAATAGACTCGACTTTTCAAAATCTGCTGTCTTTGTCAGAGTACATTCATTCTTTAGGACTAACATAATCAACTCCCCATAAACATGGTGACTACGGCAAGACAAGTGCATGCTTTCACAGCTCTGGGGGGCAGATGTCTGAAATCAATGGGCTGGTGTGAGTCCACTTCCACTGGAGGCCCCAGGGGAGGGAAGGTCCTTACCTCTTCCTACTCCTAGTCTCCATCATGGTGCCTGGATCACTCTCATCTCTGCTTCCAACTACACGTGACATCTGCTTCATGGTTTCTCCTCACCTGTCTTTTGGGACACTGACCACTGGCTTTTGGGCACCCCCTAGGCAGCCCTGACTGACTTCATTTCAGAACTCTTCATTGTATCTACAAAGACATACATGTCTTTCGCGTGAAGCAAACTGACAGCACCCACATATCAGGGTGTTGAGGGCTACCGCTGCATAGAGGGTGGGCTAATAACGTGGACTGGTGGAAAATAAACCTCTGGATTTTAAAAGATGAATATACACATTGAATCGAAGTCAAAAAGGATTTAGACTCAAAAGGATAAAGTGCCAATATGGAGAGAAGCTATGAAATTTGGAGTATTTATTATACCAAGATTATAAGCTGCCTAGACTGATTTCCTATTTTGATATTTTTTTCCTCTAAACATTCATAGTACAAGAACTCTTCACTTAAAGTCCTTGTTTGGTTCTTGAAAAAGGCAATTTTAGGAAAAATGATGTATAATGAAACCAATTTTACTCTAAATTAATCGATAAATTCCTAAGGCAAAAAAATCACAAAACTTCTAAATAAAGACCCCAAATACCGCTAATGTTAATGTTTTATTGGTACTCGTTCATCCATTCACTGTTTTTCCAATGTGCTTAATCTAGTGTGGGACTGCAGGTAGCTACAACCTGTCCTGACAGCTAGGGAGCAAGACAGGAACCCATCCTGGACAGGACACCCTTCCATCAGGGGGTGCACACCCCCCCACACACACACTCACTGAGCCCAGGACAATGTAGACAGGTCGATTAACCTAAAATGTACATGTCTGGGTGTGGGCAGAAACTGAGTACCAGAGAAGAACCCTGCAGACACAGGAAGAATCTATAATCTCCACACTGCCAGTGGCCCACCTAGCAATAGGTTTTTCTCCTCATCAACTCAAAACGAGAGTGAAATGACATTATTTAAGAACCTTCAGGGCATACTTGTTTTTGTATGGCTTCTTGGGGGCCACTTCATCTGTTGCCCCCACCCCCACCCCAATCTGGTAACATTACTGGGAATTTCCTCTCAGTCACTAAATTTCTGGGGAGGGTCCTTCTCACTACAAGGGGAAAACACGTGACATGGGCCTGGCCAATCATATATTTCCTTGGCCAAAATGATTGGTCTTTTGATTTGTAAGACCCCTGTATATATTCTCCATATAAGTCCCTTATCAGATATATGATTGGCAAATATTTTCTATCAACCTGTCTTTTTACTTTTTTAATGGTATCTTTTGAATCTTGAACATATAGTTGATCATGGAGAATGCTCCACATGTAAAAGAAATGCATGTGATGCTTTGTTGGGTGGAGTATTTTAGAGATGTCTCTTAGATCTGTTTACAGTGTTGTTCAAGTGTTGTATTTCCTTGTTAGTCTTCTACCTAGTGGTTCTACCCACTATTGAAAAGAGGTTATTGAACTCTCCAACTACTATTGTTAAATTGTCATTTCTCCCTTTAATTCTGCCAAGTTGTTGCTTCATGTATTTTGAGGTTCTGTTGTTAGGTGTATAGGTGTCTTCAATTATTATTTCTTCCTGATTAATTGATCCTTTTACCACTATATATTTATTACTTTGTTCCAAGTAATAACTTTTGTCATAAACTCTAATTTTTTGCTATAAGTGCAACCATTTCAGTTTTATTTGGTTACTAATTATATGGTACCTGTTTTTCTGCATATTTTTCAATCTATTTGTGTTTTGATCTAAAGTGTGTCCCTTATAGACAGCATGCAGATAAATCATTTTAAATATTTTATTTGACAGCTTCTTTCTTTTGATTACTGTGTTTAGTGCATTTACATTCAATGTAATTACTGCTAATGTAGGATTTATATCTGTCATTTTGCTATTTGCATTTTATATGTTGTAATTCATCTTGCTTCTTTATTTCTTCATAGCTGCCTTGTTTTGTGTTAAATAGATATTTCCTACTGTACTATTTTAATTTCCTTGATGTTTCTATTAGAATTTTTTTGTTGTTATTTTCTTAGTGGTTGCTTCTGTGAATTATAATCCAAGTGTTAATTTATAAAAATCTAGAATATATTAATACAAACTTGATTTTAATAGTATACAAAATGTTTGCTTCTTTATTGTTCCATCTCCCTCTTATGCAGTTGATATAGTCAGACATATTTATATATTGTGCATCCATCAACACAGAGCAAATAATTATTTCACACAGTGTCTTTTAAGTCAGAAAAGAGAAAAAAAGAAGTTACATATTTTTTAAAGTGTTATATACCATTTTATATTTATCTGTGAATTTGCCTTTACCAGTGCTCTTTATTTATCTGGACTTCAGTTATTGTCTAATGTCCTTTTATTTCAGGAAGAAATCCTTCAGCTTTTCATGTAAGATATGTGCTAGCAAAGAATTCACTCAGTTCCAGGTTTATCTGTGATTGTCTTGTTTGTTCCTTCATTTTATAGTGCTCATTCTGCTAGATGTAGAACTCTTGGTTTGCTTTCATTTGTTTCAACACTTTGGATATGTCATCCCACTGCCTTCTGTCCTCCATGGCTCCAGATGAGAAGTCAGCTGTTAATCTTATTGGGAAGTACTTGTACATGTGCCACTTTTCTCTTGCTTCTTTCAAGATACTCTATCTTTGTCCTTCAACAGTTTGACTATGATAAACCTACATATGGATCTTTTTAAATTTATCTTACTTGAAGTTTGTTGAGTTTCTTAGCTATTTAGATTAATACTTTCATCAAATTTGGGAAAATGGTGGTCATTATTTCTTTATTCTTGTTCCTCTTGTTCTTTCATGTCCCAGTACCTCTATCATGTGTAAATGAATGGTTCTGGCAGTTATTTATTCTTTTTTAAATTTCTGCTCCTCATACTGAATAATCTCAATTGACCTAATTTTCAAGTTCAAGAAATTTTCAATTTCTTCCGTTAACTCAAATTTGTTGTTTAGTACTATTAGAAAATTTTTTATTTCACTTATTTTCAACTCCAGAATCTCTATTTAGTTGTGTGTTTTTAAGTTAAAAAAAGAAAAAAGAAAAAAAACATTTTCTACCTCTTTATCAAGATTCTCTGATGCGACACCATTCTCATATTTTCCTTGGTTTTCTAGAGATGATATCCTTTAGTTCTTTGAACATATTTGGAATAGCTTATTTAAACTGTATGTCTAGTAGTCCAGTCTTGGCTTCCTTAGGGATAATTTCTGCTAACTGATTTTCTTCTCTTGCAAATAGTTCATATTTTCCTATTCGTATCTCATAATTTTTGTTGAAAACTGGATGTTTTAATTAATGCAATGTGGTAACTCTGGAAATGAGATCCCCCTTCTGTTTTTATTGCTGTTTGTTGTTGTTTTAATAGCTTGTTTGGTATCTCTCTTGAATTATTTCTGCAAATTCTATATCCTTTTTGCTTGTAGCCACTGAGGTCTCTGTTGGTTAGCTTCATGGCCAACTAATAATTGGGCAGAGATATCTTCAAAAGCCTTTAGTGAATAAGTCTCCCAGCTTTTGTTGTTTGTTGGGGCATGAATTTCAGATTCTGGTAATTGCTGCTCTGCCTAATTCTTCATGTCCTGCATGTGCAGAGCCATAAGATCAGCCACAAGTGAGACATCAGGGCTTTCTCAGGGCTTTCCTAACATGTGCATTGACCTGCATTTGTGGATAACCTTCTAATTTTATTCTGGACTATATCAGAGCTTTTCAATGCCCTCTGTGGACAGTTCTTTCTTTAGATTTTGCTTTTAAGTAATTTGATGACTCCTCACTGTCTCACTGGGTATCACCACCTCACAAAACTGTAATGTAAAACAATTGCCGCTGGTTTTTATTGACAAATACTCTGGGGGTAGGGCTGTTTGTTCTGAGACAGGCAAAATAAAAATAAGTCAGGTGAATGGGGTTTTTCTAGGAAGCTGCCAGACCAAATAGTGACAATTGTCTAGGGGTGGGGCTTTGGGGTCACCTCCAAATCGACATATTTCCTAACATGGCTAGTTGAATGCTGTTTTCATAGGTATGCCTTGATTAGCAAGCTGTTGGCTTGCTAGGTCATCATGGAGCTGGAGAAAATGAGATGAAATAGGACAAATTCACATACCATAAATCTCACTGTTCATAAGGACACTCAGTGATTTTTTTTTCTTGAATAAATGACTCTTGGTTGACGTGGTTAATTTCTAGAGTTCTTAATTTTTAGATTTCTAGAAAATTGATTTAAAAGTGTTTCTCTTTAAAGTGTTTTAAATGTTTTCATTACTTTTATGGAGGAGTGGATTTTAAGCAGTCCTTATTCCACTATTCTAGAAATGTTGCCTGAATACATTTCCTCTTAATTATAAAAGGTTCAAATGAGACTTGTTATTTTCCCATTTAGACATTCACAGATACGGCAACTGCCTTGTCCATCAAATTAAACCCTTTCAAACCAGTGCCTTTCTTTTTCCCACCTGACACTTTCTGATGCAATGGCAAATCATTCTTTGTTTTCCTTCCCCATCATGGGCACTCTATTTCCTAATTAAATTTTCTTAAAATCTGAAGATTCAACTTGACACAGCCTGTCTTCTTAAACCAACAGTCCATGGAATGGGAATATGCAATACCTCTTTAGCATTTTGCACAGTCATTATTGTCATTCTAAAACACAGAGCCTTGCCTCCATTTTGAAATGACATACTAGCATGAGTAGTAGCAAAAGCAAGAAAACCTAAATTTCTATAGCAACTTATTTTTAGCTGATGGCATCTTGTTACTTGACCTCTTGATCAAGTTACACTCTGATCATCAACAGCAAATAATCTCCTCCTCCCCCTCCCCCTCCCTATCCTCCTCTCAAATTGTAGGGAAGAGCAAATGATGAAGTATATGTGAGATTTATAAATTAAGTGCTACAAAGAGTTTTGTAATTTAACATGAAATTGATTGTAAACTTTATCTTAGATGTTTGTAGGGATTGGAGTCTAAGAATATCAGTGATGGTCCAAGATTTAGCAGAGGTGAGTGACAATCTTGGAATATTAGAAGGCTGCTACTCACAGGCTCTAATGAGAGTGAGTCTCTCCTTAAATTTTGTTTCCAAGCACCTCACTTAACTCACTGGTTCTCGCTTTGCTACTCATTTAGTTCTCACCCACCCCCTCCACAAATACTGACATTTCAGTTTTCTTTGTTTCTCACAAGTGAGGGTGATGGAGGCCAAATGCAGATGAGGCAAGCAACGGGGGCTGCCTGCAGCGGCTCCAGAGCACAGTCAGTGCCCTTCTCAGTCCCCGGTCAATGGCTGTGTGGACAGAGGTGAGTGCGAAGTGAAGGGAGGTGGTGGTCTGGGGGGAACTGGGGAAGAGGAGGAGGTTACCTTGAGGAGGGAGTTGTCTGCTGGAGCAGAGTTCCTGTGTCAAAAGGGCTCCTTCTGGGAATTCAGCCTTATGGAACCACAGGTATGCACAAACAGGGAAAAAGGAAATCAACGAATGCCTGGTCTGTGTTTGGGCTTGTGGAAAAGGATTGCATTTCCCTCTTTTTGTCTATTCATAAATTCTCAGACCACTAATTCCTTTAATCAATAGTGAAGATTTGTACCAGGTGTCTCAGAGATGCCAGCATTTGCTTGGCAGGTTAATGCCACCTAATCCCTTCTCTTGTAGAGCCTGCTCAGAGACTCTAAGCAGAACTACTTGGGTGCTGGCTTCTCCCGAGTTGAGCTGTTAGAATGTATGGGACCAGGGATTGAGGGATGGCAGTGGCAAGCTCTGTTTTCCTAGTCAGGGCTTATTTGTTCAGCGCTTCCCAGTTTACAAAGCACTTTTATCTTCAAGTTCCAGCAAGCAGACAGGACAGCGATCTCCGGTGTTTCGTGGACTCAAGAAAGGGAAATGCTGCAAACAACACGTGGGATGCTGTTGGGCATCAGACACATACCAGCTTCAGAGACATTACAGTGTGGCTAGCAGACATGCTTGTTTCCAGGTGCATTTGCATCTGTGTGTGTGTGTGTGTGTGTGTGTGTGTGTGTGTGTGTGTGTGTTCGTGCGCACGCGCGCAAGCGCATGTGTGTGTTTATGAATCAGTGAAATTGGCTTTGATGTTTATTTAACAGGCAAGAAAAATAAAGGTTCAAAGAAGTTCAATGACAAAGCTAAGCTCCTAATTCACTAGATCCCATATGGCTTCTTGTTTCTGGTTTCTGATTTTCAATACAAAGTTGTCACCAGAACTTGGGGTCCTGAAGAGATCTTGGGCCAACCATGGGCCTGCTCTGGGCTTCACTTCTTTCATCTGTGGATCAGAATAAGAATATTTGGTCTCCCTGCTCCAGAGAGTTATTAAGAAGCTCAAACTAGATGGTGTCATTGATTCTCCTATTTTTTAATTAATTGAGAATTTACTGAGTATCTCCTATGTAGCAAGCTCTGAATCAGCCTCGAAGAATTCAATAAAGACAGATGTGACCCCTGCCTTTGTGAAATTTCAAAAAGGGCACTTTGTAATTTGCGGAGGACTGAACGGTTATTATTGTTAATGTTACCAAGGGAGACGCTGACAGGAAAGGCTTTAACTGGGATCTTAAGAGGTTGACGATGAGAGAGTAGAAAGGTGGTCTCTCACCTTTGCCTAAGAGAACCCACTAGCTATGGTGCTAGAACTTTCCCAGGCCTAACCGAAACACCCAAATGTTTTGAATTGGAATTCTAGCCCCAGGGCACTTCCCCAATCAGCTCTTGCTGTGTGACTCCCTCTTCAGCCCCCTGAATTCGCCAAGGGCTTTCTCACCCCCATGTCTTACGCCCATGCTTTCATCGTCCGGACTATTTGGAAAAACTCTGCTCGTATTAAGCCGCAGGTTTTCTGGATATTTTTCTAATCACCTCAGACCACAGTGGTTTCCTTCCTTTCAATTCCTTCAGCATGTCTTACAGCCACAACCACTTAGCATCTACCAAATTGTAATTTTATTGATGCTATCTCCGTGCAGGCCTTGTCTTCCTACCTGGGCAAAGGGCCTATCACACTCATCACTGCACCCGCGGGATGATTAGTATCTTGTATCCACGGGGTCATTAGTTTATTGCTGGAATAAACTGCACTTCTGGGAAGGATCTTTGAACCCATTTGATTTTACCTCCTTTTATTTATTTATTTTTTTTAAAGATTTATTTATTTATACATAGAAGCTGGGGTACAGGCCAGAGGTGTGGGGCGGTGAGAGGGTTCACCAGAGACAGAGCGGGGAGCAGAACAGGCAGATCAGAAATACACTGCTGAGGGGAGCAGTGGGCGAGGCAGGAGAGGTCTGCCGCACCATGTGGGACTCTCCCTGGCCGGGCGTCGAACTCGCATCGCCGCTGCCGACAGCTCCACAGCGCAGCGCTTAACCACTGCGCCACCAGGGAGGCCCCCTTTTATTTATTTATTTCTGCGTAGAAGAACTGAGGTGTAGGCTAGGGGTGTGGGGGTAGAAGATGGGTGGGTGAGAGGATTCACCAGAGATGGAGAAGGGAGCAGAACAGATTGGCTGACTTAGCTCCCTGGCCAGGGATAGAACTCAGGAGGTAGCGGTGATAGTGCTGGGACTTAACACGTAGGGCACCAGGGAAGCCCCCTCTCTCTTTCTTTTAAAGGTCAAGAAATACAAAGAGAAGGCCACCTAGCTAGCTGGTGTCTAGAGTGGCATCTTCTACCACTGCCCACATTGTCATTTTGATTCCCTGGTTACTGAGAATCTCCTTCAACCTGTTGCTCTCCCCACTCCCAATGGCTCAAAAAGAAGTTTGACCAGCCCACTCTGGAAACATTCAAAATTCCCTCAATAGTTTATCTTAGGACCAAAGCACCTTATTCTTTAAACATAGGTGTTGCTTTGGCTCACATTGCTGACATGCCACTGATTTGCAAAATTCTGCATTTATTTCCAAATCCATCGTGTGCGCACGAATGCACACACACCTGCGATCTGACTTTATACTCTTCCGGCTTTTGACATCATCCAGGAGCTGACCAGCTCCCACTCCACTCCCTGCCTGAAGAGCTGTGCACATACTATTTAGACTTCAGTGCACATCTTGACTCATGGCTTCAGGCCATCTTCCTTCTTCTTCATCTCCAAAGCTGTCCTTCAGCCTGGCTGCCTGCGGAGCACATGCCTGGGCCTTGGATTCTAGCCCCTTCTCTAATGCTTTAATTGCAGGCAAAACCACAGGGAAAGATGTCCCCACAGTAAGCCCACTTCAAACACGCATACCCAGCCATTGCCTACTAGGATAAGGTTTAAGTTTGGAAAGAATGTGGGGCCTGGGCAAAACTCACCTTTCCTCACCTGTACCTGAGACCCTGGCTAGGGAGAGACTGTCTTTATCAAGTCAGTTATACTGTAGCCAAGTCTGTTTTTCTGTTTCCCCCAGTGTTTCTCCTTTTCCCATTCTGGCATCCACTGCTCCATGCTGGTCAGTATATAATAGGAAGCAGAATGCGCTTACACATTGGAAACTTGGAAGCATGCAACTCATTTAGGGCGGAAACTTGCCCGGGGACATGGACAAGGCTTTCCTGGTGACCCGGTGTAGGCGCTGTACATTTGAAGCATCCCAAGTCTAGAACTCGAGCTGTCGAGGTTATTTTCCATGCTCGGTGATCATTAGCCATGTCAGGAAGATAGCTTTCTGTAGAGAAAATTCTAGAGGAGAAATTTTCAGGCTGCTTTGGTATCTTGCTTTAGGAGCCAGCAGAGAGAAAGTTCTCTTGCCTTTGTCTGTAGAGCATGCCTACTGGCGGTGATTATATAAAAAACGGTGAGGGCCATGAAGAATAAGTGAAGTGGCTTGCTCAGCGAGACATTGCCAGAAATGAATCCAGAAGGGAGGACTCTCTCCCAAGTCTACATCCCGCAAGAAGACTTTGGAACATAAAGTGTTACCACGTGCAGTGGGGCTATGTAAGAGCCCTGTGGGGGGCCAGATGGCAACACCCAGGGACACACTGTTTCCTGGTCTTCCTTTCTTCTTGGAATTACTCTGCCTCCTCCCTACAGCTACTTATTTGCTTCTTAAGGTAAATATTATCTCATCATCCCCTTGGGTTGAAAAGGCAATTAAGAAGCCGTCTAATGTCTATTCTGCCATCTCCAGGCAAAGCTAGAGTTTACCCAATGATCATTATGTTTCTGATCCACACGTTTGAATCTGAGGATGGTATTGTCATGGGAACCCATTCCTGAAAAGCAGAGGAGGTGATTTTGATTTCAAAAGCACAGGAGGAAATACAAGGACAAATAAGCCAGTTAAAAAGAAATGGCCAAAGGATTTGATTAGACACCTCTCCAAAGAAGATGTACAGCCCATAGCACATGAGAATGTGCTCAACATCATTAGCCAGTAGGGAAATGGAAATTCAAGCCACAGATATACCGGTTCTCATCCACCATGGCTGTAATTGAAATGGTAGAAAATAACACGGAAGCACTGGTGAAGAGGTGGAGGAATAGGGATGCCCACACACTGTTGAAAGTATCATAAAATGGCACATACTGTTTGGCACCACAATAGCCAAACAGTGGAAACAAGTCAAATGCCTACCAGTTGCTGAATGGATAAGAAAATGTAGCATAGCCAAACAATGGAGTATTTTTTTAGTTTTCAAGAGGAATGAAGTCTTATGATATACTGCAACATAGATAAATCTTAGAAACATTAATCTGAATTTAAAAAGTCTGTCACAAAAGACCATAGCTTGTATAATCCCCTTTATACAAAATGTCCCGAATAGACAAGTTTATAGAAAGAGAAAACAGATTGGTGGTGGCCCATATTTGGGTGGAATGAGGGGTTTTTAAAAAGCCACCAGAAGCAGAAAGGAGGCTGACTGAATGAATTTATCATAAAACAAATACTTATTTTTGTGTGGATTAATATATATCCAGCCACATTTATGTATTTTGCAATGCTGTGTTTTAAAAAGAGGTGGTCTTTTTAAACTCAACCTCAGCCCAGAAGCCCTTGCTAACACGAACTTCTGCAGGGCTTTCTGAAGGACCAGCATAGCCAGCCCTGATTTAAGGCCTTTGCCTGCCTTTATATTTTCGCTTTGGCCTGTCTGTAAATCCCAAGCTGAGTCCCTCTAGTACGTCTGCTAGAGTGAGCCCACCACACGGACTCATGCTAGACCTCCCCTTGCAGTTTGGAGATGAGAGTAGATGTTGTATTTGTCCACTATTTCCTCCAGGGTTTGGATGGTTTGGAGGAAGCGGAATGGGAATCTAAATCTTTAATCTCCTGGGGCCTCCCTGGTGGCGCAATGGGTTAAGCGCAGTGCTGTGGAGCAGTAGGCGGCTGTAGCGGCGCAAGTTCGATGCCCAGCTGGGGAGAATCCCACATGGCAGGGCAGACCTCTCCTGCCGTGCCCGCTGCTCCCCTCAGCAGTGTATTTCTGTCGGTCTGCCTGTTCTGCTCCCCACTCTGTCTCTGGTGAACCCTCTCACCGCCTCACACCTCTGGCCTGCACCCCAGCTTGTATGCAAAAATAAAAATAAATCTTAAAAAAACAAAAATAAATAAATCTTTAATCTCCCACTTCCAGTGGGAGCCACATTACATTGATTCTATTCTGCTGAGTGCTTTAGGGATTAAGAGATTATTCTGGAATCTGATGAGGAGGGTAGTTGTCATGGGGGATTGGGGGTGACAATAGTATCTAGGAAGTGTTGTATCCAGAGGACTCCACTCAGCATCAAGAGGACAGTCTTTCGATCAACATGTCGACCATCTGATTGACCTTGAACTGGTCACTTAATCATTCTGGGTCTTCATTTCATCAATTTTAAAATGGAAATAACGGTCCAGCCTTTATGGCAAGCAGTATGGAGGTGTCCCAAAACATTAAAAATGGATCTGCCATTCCACCCAGTCATTCTACTCCTAGGCATTTCTCGGAACAATTCAAAACCACTAATTCAAAAGGAACCTTTGCACTCCCATGTCCATTGCAACACTATTTACTATGGCTAGACTATGGAAACAACCTAACTGCATCAGAATTGATGAGCAGATCAAGAAGATGTGATACATACACACAATAGAGTACTATTCAGCAATCAAAAATGATAAATGCATGCCATTTGCAGCAACATGGATGGAACTTGAAAGGTTAATGCTAAGTAAAATAAGTCAGAAGGGGAAAGATACATACTGGATGCTGTTACTAATATGTGGAATATAAAGTTACTAAATTAATAATCAGATAAAGACAAGCTGAAAAACCAACACTTGATAGCTGACTATAGAACTGAGACACCAAGAGAAGAGGAGAAAGAATGGGAAGGGAGGCAGAATGGTTTGTGGTGTAGAGTATGATTGCGTTGGTGGTGGGTGCACTCTGGTGATACCTGATGGAGATACCCCAATGTTACCTCAGTTAAGAATTAATTAATTAAAAGAAGAAATGAACTGGAAATAATGATTCTCTTCCCAATTGAATTTCCAAATCCCGAGAGTTTGAAGTCAAAGACACAGAATGGGGGAAATTCAACCCAAGAGGGTATATCCTAACACTTTTGGATCTGACCCCTCATTCTCCACCCACAACCCCATAGTTTTGACTGAGTCTCTACATACGTTGGCCAGTCCTACAAAGTTTACAATCTATTAAGCTGAAGTTTATCTTTTAAGCTGCAATTCATAACCGGGACCCTTAGGTACTCCCATCAAACCTTCCACATTACAGAAGTTGGAAGACCAAGATCTAGCATCATAATAGCTTCCCTTCTCAAGGTCAGATCCCTCCACTGCTTCTAACACCAACTTGTGCCACCAAATTTCAGGTTCTCTGCCATCTTGGTTACTCGCTGAACACATTCTAGATCGTCAGTTTCTCTAAGCACCACACACAATAGGAAAAGTCAGCAAAATAGAGTGGGGCTTCAACTTTCACCTGGATGGTACATCCAGATGTATGCAAAGATAAACTTCTCTTTGTATAAATTTATTAACATTAGTATAAATTTGCATCTGTTCTCATGACAACTATATACACAGGTAACTCCTATCTTATTACAATCTGGAAGCATATAAGCTTTCATGTCATGAGATTCATTAGCAGAATCTTCAATCCTTTTCATTGTGCTTTTCAAATTTTGCACTAAAGCATCAGATTTTATATTTCCTCCGTGTTCCATGATTTCAGCCCATTTCCTGCAGTGAATGGTGAGAACTTAGTTAAGGTGGTTTGATGAAGCTGTGATGACAGAGAATGGAACAGGGAGGAACAGAGATCCCGGTTCCCCTTTAAGGCTCTCAGCTGACAAATCAGTGTCTACAGTTCTAAGTCCAGAGCTGCTGGAAGCAGAAGCCTGGGAAGACACTTCTCATCCAAGTCCACACTTTTGCCCGTCCAGGACAAGTGCTTCCCGGTCAGGTAATCCTGAGCTCATGGGCCAGGAGTCATATCATGATTGTTTTGTCCAAGCTAGAACACTTCAGTAAGGGTGAGAGGGCAAAAGGGAGAAGAGAGTTAATGAGAAAGGGGGGAGAGACAAAGTGAGAGCTATAGTATGTGAATTTTGGAATTTTACTTAGCTGTCGTCACATTTTTTGAGTTCCATGGGACACATCCCCATTCTTGATTAGTCCTACTTTGTTTATTTAACTTATTTTTTGCTTATACTAGAGCAATATAGTTTCTTTTGCTTGAAATGGTCTCACCAACCCTAAATAATCTAAGCACAGAGCTGTAATTATACGGAAGATATTAACAAATGTGGAAACTGAGGCTGGCTTGAAACTATGCATCAGTCATTGAAGAGAGTCTGAAATTGTAAGGTCTCCCAGGCCATACAGAATGGGAAAGGGAACCCAAAGGTGCTAAACAGAGAGATGACAGGGCTAGTTCCAAGGATGTGAAGGGTTTTATGAAGAGCAGGCAGTTGCTTTAGCTAAACACAAGGAATTCTGGAAGGGCATAAAGGCTACTCCTTAGGTCAATGTATATCTGAATATCCTTAGATGTTTTTAGGTAGCTCCATTGCTATCTGAATAGTCTGTAAGTGACAGTGCATCTTCTGTCCCTGTGAAACTTCAAATGAAACCAGACAACCAATGACCCTGAACGGTGAGACACGCAACCAGTGTTGCTGAGCGTGTTGTGTATCTAGCAAGATGCTGGATACACAAGAAATGCCATACACAACCCTGCCCATAAGAAGCTTAAAGTATCATTATGGACATAGAAGAAAATCATTAACAAACAATATAAGGCAACATGTAATTAATTTTTTTACAAGGTGTGGTATGAATCTACCCATTGTAGAAATAAGTGGAAAATTGAGCACAGTCTAGAATTGTTGGGAAGGTTTTAAGAACAAGATTGGACTTGAACTGCAGTATGGAAGAATGGGGACTCTTTTAGTAAGTCACATGATAGAAGGATGGGAAGAGAGAGCAAAGGAAGGAGGGCAGGAGGAGGAAGGAGAGCTTGCAGTATAGTCAGCATGATGGAATTAGCATGGCTGGCAAGAGGGAATGAGTCTGACTGAAAACTGCCTTTGCCTAGAATCTTCTCTTTGTTCCTCTCTTTCACCCCAGCTATCCATCTTCCATCTGCTCTGGCTCTGCTCATCCCTCAAAATCTCCTCTCTTGCCACTGAAACAATAGAATTCCCCGAACTCCCAACATAATTTCATCACCCTTGTATGGACCGTGTGTAGCTTCAATGACACAGTATTACCACTGCCTAGATCATTTTATTTGAAAATATGATCTTTCCATCAGGACAGTAAGTCCCTTGGGCATGAAAACTACAGTATGCTTTAGCACTCACCCAGAGCCCAGTGCACTCAGATGAACTTCAAGTTATTGAAACAAATAAGCATTTGTTAAGTGGACAGGTGGAATGTGGGTATCATCTCTGGCTCTCTCCTGCCATGAGCTGCTACTGCTTTAATTCTTGGTTATTCATCCCAAGGCTTTGCTGAGTGTTGCAGTCAAGTGACAGCACATGAAAGAGGGAGAGACAGCCCTCTGAGTGTGTTTCTCTTGTTATAAGGGCAGAAACACCACAGCCCTGCTCTGGCTAGGTCATTAATTACAGTGCCCGCAGCCAAAGCTTGAGTAGAAATTACATGCACTCAATAAGCAGAGAGCAAGCCAAGCTCTGTTTCTTCCATGTTCTGTTGAGACACTGTGACATGCCAAGTTCGGAAGGGAAAGGGCAAGATGTTACTGCCCAAGAGCACTTCAGGACCTTTCAGTATTTTAGTCAGAATTCAGATTGCCCACCACATCTGTGTGATAATCTTCTTGGATCTTTTGCAAATTAAATGTTTAGGTGAAGGGGAACAAGATATTTCTAATGCATTTGCCTTCAGAGATGAAGATTTCTGGACTCTTCCTCTTAGCAAAAGTGTTCATTTCTCACCTGCATTTGGGACCTATTTGGGATATGGTTGCAGATCACTCTGGCCACGTAGAGACCATTTATTTGGGAGCGGTGGTGGTGGCCCAGTTCAGTTGAGATGTATCGGTGGAACAAGTTCCTGGGGAGATGGGAGGCTGGTTTCATAGGATTCATGGTGTATTGGGGTCTTGGCTCACTGTGCCTCTTATTAGCTGTTTGCTCTTGGGCAAGCTTTTAGCCCAAGTCTCAGTTTCCTCATCTGTAAATCAAAAATGATAAGCATACAAAACCGAGTGGGTGGCTACAAGGATTAAACAAGATCACCGGTACATGAAACCTCGTGCGTAGCAGCTGGGCGGAGCCAGCACTTAATAAGTGATTGCTATTAAAGTTATTATCACTCGGTGCCTTCTGGAGCATCATGCTCTGGTCACCCAGCCTCAGTGCTGGTCTCCAGTGGGTCTTGGGTAGAGGGAAGGGAGGTGATGGGTCTGATGGGTGGCTGGCTACGGGTGTTGATCAAGAGGGACAGGTGTGTCCTGAGAACACTGTGGTATCGTGGGCGTGTCTCAGTCCCAAACCAGGTTGGAGAATCTCTGACAAAGGTGAGTCACCCATCTGAGCAGATGGGATGCTCACGTCCCAAGCAAACTCTGCTTCCTAGTCTGTCCCGCGGGCTGTTCCCACAGGGAAGGACTTACCTCTTGAATTTCCTCTAGCTCCCTTTCTTTTTCTTGGCCTTTTCTTGGTCTTTGGTCTCCATGGGAGAGCTGGGGCCATTTTAGGAGCCTTTCTTCGTCCCCATTAAAGGAGCCAAATGTGGCCTAAGCTTGACGTTCCTGCTTGGGAAGTCATGAATGGCAACCCTCGTTAGGTGGATGAGGGCTGGACGGACATGGGCATCCTTGTTCACACATAAGGGGGTGATTTGTGGGAACATCAACAACCTTGTCCAAACCGTCTTGTCACTTCATCTACCACGGAACTGGAAGTTCTACTCTACTGTATCCTTCTTCAGTGTTGAAGCTTTGTGAAATGACACATACCTCTGGGAGAGAGTGAGCCTGAAGTCCAAACTAGTCATTATTAACCCCGTAAAGTGCAATAGTTCACAGGAATTTCACTCATCAGAGAAACTTGGAAGGAAATAATCACGAAGCTACATGAAATAAGACCTGTCACTGGGCGTGAGGTGGGAGGGTCCGGTGACGCCACGAAGGACTTTGATCCAGAGAGTGGAGCTCAGGACAGGTGGGCAGAAGGATGACGCTGACGTCAGGTTGCCTGGAGAAATCAATCTACCGCAGGGGAGATGGGAGAGCAGGACAGAGCTTTCACCCCCTGCGCAATCTGCCTAGATCAGGAGGCGTCATTCTTTTTGCCCTGCCTGGAACTGCAAAGTCCAGCTTGGAGACAGAAGGCAGACCCTTCTCAAAGAGAACACATGTAGCAGGATTAGGCCCCGTGGACGCGAATAACTCTGCTAGGCTGGCACTGATGTCTTCCCAATCTGCTCTGAAGGGAGTTATCCGCAGGCTGAGACATAACCTCACCGCCAAAGCCAAAGTATGTCATGGGGCTTTTAATAACCCCGCCTGTCCCTGCCTCCCCCACAAAGGGGAACAGCTGGCCTCACCCGCCCTTCTTCTCATTGTCACTTTCCCTCTGTGATTCCAGAGCATTATCCTCAAATGGGTGTCCCCCTTCCCAAAGCATGCTTTCGGGGTAGAGGCAGCAATCATTTTAGATTTTCTTTCAGGCTGTTGTTGCTGAAGTGGCTTCTCTGCGTGATGGTTACAAAAGGCAGGTAGGGAGATTCGGTCTAATTAGGGGCCCACCAGCCTTTTCACCTGCAGCCTCAGTCCCACCCATGTTTACCTGAGCCACCCAGGACTCACCTCCCTCCTACCCTCAACACGGGAGGCTCTCCCGACAGTCCATGGGAACTCAGACCAGCACCGAGGGCTAGGTCTCCATTTGCGGTCTTCCTATCGCCCCTTTTGGAGCCTCTCTTCCCACTCGGGGACCCCAGCAGTGGGCTAGAGCTTGCATCTACCCAGCAACAAGCACAAGCCAGTTAATTTCCAAGACTTTTGTGAGCCAGTTGATGTCACTTTGGCAGCTTGAAATTAGCTACAGGGGAAAATTTACAGCATGGGAATCAGCAAATACTTCGGAACAGTGCACCCCAGCCCTCGCCCAGCTCCTGTGCTCCTGGTCCTCTTTGCAGCCTGACAAGGCTTTCTCTTTCCTTTCTCTTCCACATTACACTTTCCCTGTGGCCTCTGTTCTACTTTCCATTGGCTCTGATTGGAAGCATCTAGTAAAGTATTGCCTGGTGACACTTGCATTCAACTTCAGGCAAAAGTCTAAGCCCAGGGCATACCCCTGTGGTTCACTTCATGGCATAGCCGCCATTCCTAGAACCACTGACCCCTGGAAGGGTCTCCCTACATGTGGGGTGAGAGGGCGGAGTCCTCTCTCTGCCTGGAATGCTGCAAGTGTGGCCTGCCCAGGAGGTGGGCAGTCAGTGAGGGGGACCTTCCAGTGTCCCTCCCAACTAAGAGCCCCACCTAATGTCATGTCTTCATGACATGTGGGTGCCTCTGTATTCAGAACATATAGATTGTTCTAGAATATTAGTCTAATTCTTCAAGATTCAGTATTTCTTTCCAATCTAATTGCAATCCCTGAGAAACAGAATTAAACTTCAGAAATGTGTGTGTGTGTGTTGTTGTTGTTGTTGTTGTTGTTTTATTCCCTGAATTGGCCTTCAACACAGAGCAGGATGCTGCAGTCACATTTGCACGTCCAGCTGGAGAAGAGACGCCATCTTCCCTCCTAGGAGGCACATACTTTGAAAAAGCAAATCTGTGGGCTGTCAAATTCATGAGCAGTCTTAAATTTCCTTACCCCTTTTCCAGTGATTTCAGCCTCTCCAAAGTCCTTCCTGATCTCACTTCAAGTTCTTCTTGAATGGTCGTGGAGCCTGAGCTCTGGCAAAGGTTCCTCTGGGGCAGGAGGTGAAGGAAGAGTTGCCCTAAAGCTTTCACATGCCATCCTTTAAAAGGAACATGAACCTAGCCACTGAGTCACATGACACTGCCCCAACACAGGGTTCTGCACTGGAGCTTCGTGCAATGAATTATGGACAATGAAGTTCAAAGCCTTGATTTCTACTTGTATTTCCAAAAATCAGGTTAGCTTTGAAAACGATAGTTTTGTACTTTACCATGATACTTTGCTTTCAACCTTAACACTTATCACAGCTGTAATGAATGATTTGTGGGCTTTCTTGTTTCAGGGATGCCCCTCCCCTAAGTGGCAAGCTCTATCTAGTCATCAGTGGCCATGTCTGTCTTAATCACTGGGGAGTCCCCATTGCCTGCAATAATAATTACTTTGTAGATGTCTGTGAAATGGACTAAAAATCTCTCTCAACCACGCAGAATTTCTATTTCGAGGTTAAAATGGTTTTTCCCATTATAGTATAGCAATTGGATTTAGGAATACCGAGCTACTTCTTCACCAAGAAACAGAGTACCCTAAAAGCATACGCCTATGAGCATTTCTTCTTTTTGACTCTATGGTATTTCTGCTGGGGAATCCATTGGCTAAGCTCGACTGAAGAATGTCAGATTTCTGAGACCTTTTCTGATTTGTTCACACTTTTTGTGACCCACTGAGCTCAACTGTCTAGACTGGGGTATTCATGAGATTGTGGACAGAAGGACGCTGAACAGGGACTAGAACCTCATCAATTTCCTGGTTAAATGAAGTTTCTGGGAAGAGACGCTACCTGGCTCCCTACCGCCTCATCTGCATTGCTCATGGAAAAGACTCTTAGGGCTTGCCCTAGATGGGTCAGCAAAGACAAGTGACTCCCAAGGAGGCTAATCATCCGTCTCTGTCTCCCAGGGCTGTGTCAAGGTGTTGAGATAATGCCTGCAGAAGTCTTTTAACAGGAAAAGGCACCTGGATGAGGTGTCCTTCCTGTGGACAGGAGGATCTGTTCTCAACAGGGCATGTTCTGGAAAGTATTTTCTCAGCTGCAGGGTTGGGTTACTGCTGGCTCACACACTCTCTATGACTAGGTTTTCCTGAGAATAATGGTGCTGGAAGGCCAGAACTGCACTATAGATATGATCAGCTGCTCCAAACACTTGTGGGATTTTCTTCAACTCAGATGACATCTCTCAAGGTGCAAGTTCAGATGCCAGGCTGCTCCTCGCCCCTACATCACTGAGCACATCTGAGTCCAGGCACAGACCCTAAAGTCATCTCTTGCTTACGAAGTCCTTGAGTTAGGCCTGCAGATAATGACTTCCCAAGCAGGACCCTTAGTAAATCTCCTGGGAAATTCACTAAGGTTCATGCATGTGCTTTTGTGGTCTAGGTTGGAAGTTCTCAAAGTGTGGTCCCTTTACCATCAGCATCAGTATCACTCACAAGCTTGTTAAAAATGCAAATTCTCAGGCCCCAACATAGAGAATCAGAGAATCCTAGGGATCAGAAACTTTGGGGGGGGGGCGCCAAAAATCTCCCTAGCTGATTGATGTTCAAATTTGAGCCACAGAATTCTTCAGATTAGACCTTGGCATGGAATTGTTCTGCAGGAAGCTTTTTACATACCATATTGTTCACCTTCCTCATTTTTCAGGTAAGTTGAGGTCAGAATATTTGCCCAAAGATATGGTCTATTACCAGCAGAGCTCAAGCTGCTTGATTCACATTCAGAGCTCAAATAGTACAGCATTCCCAAGTTTGCCTTGGTAGGGCAAAAACCATCCTTTCTCTGGCTTTGAGCCTTCTCAACTGAGATACAAATCCTTCCCTTACCCTTATAATCTTTCCTCCTAATCTCTAACCACACCCCAAAGCAGAACTGTGTTGGAGAGAAAGAAATCTCCAAAGGCTTGGTGCAGAAGTGTGGTGTTTCTTCCGGAGCTCCAACAGGTGACTCCCAAATGCAATTGTTACCCAGATTCCCTGCATGCCTGAGAACAGATGGGCAGTCTGTAGAGGACTCCCTCCTGGAATTTTGGGAAAACCTATTCACAGAGGTGGGGGAGGGTATGCAAAATGTCTGAACAGGTCGACTGCAAATGCACCAGGCCTGGCAACCTTCGCTGCCCTTAAAAAGGAAAGAACTCTCTGTGTTTTGGGACAGTCCATTATCACTTGGGGGGGAAAAAAAAAACAAAGCAAAACCCTAAACCTCTTCCCAGTCTCCACTGCCTAAGTCCTTCCAGCTCAGGACGATTGCCAGCTTTAAATTTCATCTATCATTTGAGACCATATGTGGAAATTCTGATCACTGACATTTTTATTTTTATCTCTCAGACTGAAAGGCCTGTCTCTCTTCCAAACCATCTTATTAAAAAGGCTAGAGTTGACTCCAAGTGCTGGAGGCAGAATGGTGACAAGTGAGAGGGAGGGGAAGGGAGGGAGCTGGGTGCTTGGGGAAGGATGGAGTTGGTGCAAGTCCCAGCTTGTCTCGGGCTCTCTTGGAGGGTGCCTGCATCATTCACAAGACTCCACCAACTCTTCCCTCCCAAGTCCCTCACCAGGCTTTGACGTTTGCAATCTGTCCATCCCTCGCCCCTACACTCTGGCTGTGTGAGTCTCTCTAGAGCTAAACAGTAAGTTGCTAAAAGAACACTGGTTCCTTCCCCTTCCAATTTTTTTTTTCCCCCTGGCTTTGGCTCGATGTTATTTTGCATTGGATATTCTAGC
This sequence comes from Scalopus aquaticus, assembly GCA_004024925.1. NCBI lineage: Eukaryota > Metazoa > Chordata > Mammalia > Eulipotyphla > Talpidae > Scalopus > Scalopus aquaticus. Next base: position 157,793 of record PVIJ01000706.1, on the reverse strand, counting down.
TATTTGCCTTCAGGGTATATGGAAGTTGATATTTACAAAGAGATGATCACAAAAAGCCAATATGGGTTCACTGAGCACTGGCCATGTGGAACTAACTCCATTGCCTCTTTTTCAAATGGTTACCAGGCAGTAAACTGGAAGGCTGGCATCGTTGTATAGGACATCTTTATTTCAGAAGGCATTCATGATAGCCATATTAAAAACAACCAGCACCATGACTAACAACAACAGCAGCACAAAAAAAAAAAAGCGAGAACTAAAGTTTGGATCAGAGTCCTGTGTGTGTCATCGTCATCATCAGTCAGCTTGGACAGAGGTCACTGCTGCCACAACTAGTGACAAGCGGACTGTCTCTCTGTCGGTGATTTCTACAAAAGCACCAAATTGTTGTTTACCAATTTGGGGCAGGTCTGCTACAGAGAAAGACCAATGTTTTCGATAACAAGTTGAGGAGACTATCACTCCCCAAAGATAGGAATGTTGAATGGAAAGCTAAAAGAATATTTTTAATGCAAATTCCTGCAATCAACTATATAAACAGAAGATGAAGGAGACCGGGCTTACTAGTGGTCCATGAAAGCAAAATAAAACAAAAAGTTGGTATTCCCATTGACCATACGTACAGGAATGCAGCTGCCCAGAAAGCCAAACACGTTGGGGTTCTATTAATAGAAGTATAGAGAACAGATCAAAGGAGACAATGGGCCCCCTGCATGTGGCACTAATCAAACTACAGCTTGATTATTGCCTCATCCCCTTCTGCAAGGCACATTCTAGGAGGGACACTGGCAAAGAGGAAAGCATTCAGAGGGCAGGAGCTGGAATGACAAGCCTACTGGAATCTGAGTCATTTATATTCCTGGATATGGGAAGGTTCGAGATAGTCAAGAAATTATAAAAACAAATTTCAGCACAACGAGAAAAGAGCCTCTGATCATCAAAGCTGCTAAGTAAAGGTGCATCTTATCTTATCTTGCAAAGCTTAAATTCTAAGATTTAGTTGAAGAGCTATTCTCTGTCTCCTGTCTTGTTCCCTAAAAGAGGATCTCTCATAAGAAAATACATCAATACCTGTGAATGGACATTTTCCATTGGCTATAGCCTTCTTTTCCAAAAATGAAATTCTCATTATGTTCATAGGACATATTTACTGCTTCACACATTGTTACAACTGTGAAAGTCTTGATACCAAGTCTTATAACCCCCAGTATCACACTAACATGTGAGTTCTAGCTGGTGAAGAGATCACTGACTACGGTCACACTGAAGATTGATTTGAGTCTATCTATTAAAATTTAAAATGGTCTTACCCTTTGACCAGCTATTCCATTTCTCAATATCTACCCTACGAAAATATACACACACATGTGGGGTGGCTTGGACAAAAATGGCTATGGTATAACTTTTTTTAATAGCACAAGCCTGAAAACATCTTAATGTAGATCAACATGAAAAAGCTAAATAAACCACTTCATGTCTATCCAAAAATGCTATACAGCAGCTAAAGAGAAGTTAATGGCATGTAAAAATCTACCCATCATGCTAGTGAGTGTAAAATACAAGTTGCAAATTAGAGTACTCGGCATAATATGTCTGGCCTTAGATGCATGGTGTCTAGATGATACATTTTCCATCCTTTTATTTTAATTTATCTGAGTTTTTATATTTAAATTGGACTTCTTTAAAAACTTATTTAGCCCAGTCATGATCTCTTCCAATCTGGCAATTTCTTCCTCTTAATGGGGATATTTATACTTTTTATATTTAACATATTTGGCATTTGGGTTTAAGTTGATATCTTGAAATTTCTTTTCTATTTGTGCCATTTATTCTTTGTCCTCTTTTCCCTTTTTTTTTTTTTTTTTGGTTTTAAATTAACTGAGTCATTTTGTGATTCCTTCTTATCTGCAATATTGGCTTATTTGTTGAACATCTGTTTTAAACTTGATAAAGGTGTTATAGAGTTCACAACAATCACCTAAAATTATAGAAATTGCCTCCAAACAACATTATACCATATACAAGTATATTGTAAGAATACACCTAACAGTTTATTTCCATTCTCCTCTCATTTTCTTGTGCTACTGTTGTCACACATTTTATTTCTATATATGTTATATACACAATAAACTACCAGTTTTCATTTAAGTCGATTGTCTTTAAAAGAATAACTATATTTTAAGTTAAAAATTCTCAATTTAAAATGTGAGCCACAAGTTCAGAAAAAAAAAATCAAACAGTTATAACAAAACATCTCACTACTTCTCTCTTATTTACACTGACAGAACAAGTAGACAAAAATAACAGTATTGAAATACTGAAGATATTAATAGTTGACCTAATTAACATTTGATCTGATTAATATGTAAAGTGCTACCCAACAGTAGCAGAATACAGTCAGCGCCCATGAAGCATCAAACATTCACCCAAATAATCCAGGTCATAAAACAAATCTCAATACATTTAAGATGGCTGAAATCATACAAAATGTGATTTTAAAGGCACACAATAGAATTAAATTTTAAGAGATTTAGAAAGAATAATTGTAAATGTAATGAGGGAATGGGTGAGAAGGTCCAGAAAATAATCTACTTGAAGTCACCAAGTGTTTGGAACTGATCTGTGTCTTCTTGACCTCTAGTGGTCTAGAGGTGGTCCAAGGCATGATTGATTCCCTTCCTCTTTCAACTCCTTCAAGGTCACAAACTCAAGACTTCTCTAGTTACCACTGGCCTCCAGAGATCCCTTTTCAAAGATGCAAAGTAGGTAGTGGCTCATACAGTGTGTTCTAAAGCATACCACATCACGAATAGTACCAAAATAGTTCCCTTATTATCAGTCTTGGTGCTTAGAACTTGGCTGGCCATTCATCGAAGGATAATATACCTGAACCCCAAAAGAGCTGAGCATCAGTTATGAATACAGTCAAGTGGGCCACTTTCTCATGGGTAAACAACTCAGACCATTATGGTAGCAATGCATTTATGTAGATAAATGAGAAAAATATCAGAGTGTCCAGATCATGGCCCTATCTAAATCGAACAATTCCAGATGGAAAGCTCATGTTGGCAAGCATTATTAGGAGAAAGGGAAAGAGGGAACAAGCAGTGATTGGAACAGTCCAGAAGAAGCTCAGATCCATTCCTAACTATGGCACTTTTAGGACCACTTGTGGAGTGCAGGTAAGGCCACAGCACCACAAACTTATTCCCACCTCCACTATGGGTATTGTCATAGATGGAGTCAGAATGAAGACAAACTCCCTCACTTTTCTCTGCCTCCCTGGGGGATGTGAGTGACTGAAACATATCCTGGCAGGAACCCCAAGGCAGACAAAGTCTTTACCATGGAATGTTCCATGATGTAAACCCAATAGCCCCAGAGGGAGTATTTTCCTAAGGGATAATTTCTAGAAGATTTATTGTGATGGATGCCATTCTTTTGTTTCCCAGGGGCTAACTTGATGTCCTTGTTCTTCCCTTGCCTGTCCCATAAGAATGTCTTTGGAACTTGTTTTAGTCATGAGAACCTCAATTGTCTCCACTGTGGGAAATCTAGAGCATCCAACAGGTAAGATAACCAAATTTCAATCACCTCCGTTTGTGATTTGGGGGGCCCTTCAGTCAAGATCACTTCCTTTACCTAAAACTCCCTTCTTACACTTACTGCTCTATTTTTTTGGCTGAAACCTGTCAGTTTTATGCTTCTGCAAGGTAAGAATTGAGCTTTATCCATCTTTAACCCCTTAATAGAAGGATGGGACAATTCTTTGTTCAGGATTCCACACAGGCTCCTGGACGCCAGCAATATGTGTTGGGTTCAGTTGCATTATGCTCTATTGAAATGCAAAGCCCCCTGGAGGAGTACAGCATTAAACCTTATCCATCAAAAGTCTGTTTTTAAAAAATATGGGAGAATTCTCTCCCCAAGGAAGGAGGTTTGGTGGGAGGAAAATAATATAGAGATGGATGTTGGATACTTTTTTTTTTTAAGATGGTGGGTAGACCCTGACACAATGGAAAGGTGTTTCATTGGTGGGATATGAAGGAAGCAAAAGAAACTGTAACTTATTATCAATGTTGTCAGGGACTGAGCATGCGGCTGTAGTCCTGGTAACTACTGGGGCCAGCACTGTGCGAGCAGAAGTGTTCTATCGGTAGCTGTACTTCCGCTGTATCAACTGAACTCTACAGTCATCCCTAATTGGCCCAGTCGTGAAAATATGACCAAGACTGAACCAGAGCTATCATTTCTCTCAGGAATCATCTCAGTGACCAGGACTGTGTGGGAGATGACTCAGTGTCCACTCACTTCAGCTGCCTGATGTCACTGCACAGCTGTATTGTTTAGCTTCTCCTGGGCTCCCATAGGGCCTAGTAGCTAGCTAACAATATTCACTTTTGCTTAAACTGACTTGAGCTGATTTCTGCAATTTAACTAAGGCAGAAACACATTTTGCTTCCCAGTTCTAACAGCAGGAGGCCCGGGTTTTTATAAAGGATTCAGTATAAAAAAAATCCTCAGGCTTTGAAGTCAGACGAAGACTGGACTGAGTCCCAGCTCTGTAACTTTCTCCGTGATCTTGAGGATCTTAAGCTAAGTTCTTTAAGCCTCAGTTTCTTCATCTGCAAAATGAAGTTCGGAATCTTTATGTCATATGCCTGGGGGCATAAAATAATTAATATATGTAAAGGACTTGATATATAATAGTTGCCGAATAAAAGCTAATTCTGATTTTCTTCCTCTGTATTGCTTCATTTTTTTGAGTCATTCAACAAGCAATATTTGATTGAGGATTTAGACAGTTTAGAAGCCCTAAGAAAGTTTCTCTTTAATGTTCTTGAACACTGAGTTTCTGTTTTTCTTTTGGGTACACTAATACAGGTATGCTAAAGACAATGTGGTATTGAGTGATAAGCACAGAATAGGAGGAAAGGCGAGTTAGTCCCCGTACTGATCTGACCGTGGACATGGTTGTATGACCTTAATGTCACACAACCGTCTCTGGACCTGTTTTTCCATCTGTAGAACGAGGAGGATCTAGATTTGAAATCTCACAACGCTGGGCCTCACCTGCTGGGATTTTCAGTGGGATAATTCTTCATTAAGTGGGAAAGACTGGTTCTCATGTGACATGATGTTTGCCATCCCTGTTCTCCCACGTTCTAAATGCCAGTAGAGTCTCAAGACTTGGTGATATAATGTCCCCCAAATCTACAAAGCAAGGCAGGCAGTGTTGCCCAGCTTGAGTATCACTCTGTTAATGCAGGAATACAATAGTTTCAGGTGTCAAAAAGGTTTAGAGGATCCCGGGTTAAGCAAAGTGGCAGAGATTTCTTTAGAATAAGATTTCCCCAAGTCCTTACTAGGAAAATGTGCAGAGTGAATGGATCCATGTCTCCCCTCACCCAGCTCACTTATAATAGAGTTTGGGCAGAACCTTTAAAGAGCAAGTATGTGTCCCAAGCAAGCTGTATTTGGGTTTCTCACGGTAAGCTATAGATTTCATGTAACTGCAACTTTATGCCAGTACAATGCAATGTCTGAGAGAGAATGAAATAATAAAATAATTTTTTGTTGTTACTTTAGACACTAAGAGAAGACAGCTTTTGCTACTGTATGCCTCTTCAATCTTTTTACAAGCAATTCCTCTCCTGGGAAGGATAGTGCGAGGAAGAAAGTCCAGGTAGGAAAGTCAAATGAATGAGAGCAACAGCTACAGAATGAAACTGGAGAAATGGAGCGTGTCCCATCTCCATGAGTCATTTGGATTTTACAGGCCAACCTCACGGAAGCAGGCACAGCAGAAGAGTAAAAGTCCCTTGCGGTGTCTCCCCATTCATTCAATACTCTATGACCAGTGGGGATGAATTGTACATTTTTAGCCTTCGCCAATCCAGCCCAGCCTTGGCCCTGCTCCAAAGACACAGCCCAGTCAAGGAGTTTAGAACTTCATTTGGAAAGAAGGTCTCAAAGATCTGGGACAGGTTCTCCTGGTTGCCATGAACATTTTCTTTCTTTTTTTTTTAAAGATTTATTTTTTATGCATACAAGAAGTGGGGTGCAGCCCAGAGGTATGGGGTGGTGAGAGGATTCGCTAGAGGCTGAGTGGGGAGCTGAACAGGTGGACTGACTGAAGTACACCACTGAGGGGTGCAGCGGGCGAGGCAGGAGAGGTCTGCTGCGCCCTGTGGGAAGCTCCCTGGCTGGGGATTGAACTCGAGCTGCAGAGGCTGCAGACAGCTTCAGAGGCTGATACTTAGCCCGTTGTGCCACCAGGCAGGCCCTGTCATGAACATTTTCATCAAAACTCCACAACACTAGTTGTTATTCTAGTTCTCCATGTCTCTGGTGGCTGGTTGGTGCTGGCTGGTTTGATTACCGAAGAGGAATAGAACTGAGGTCAATAAAGAAGGAGTTGCTAACAAAAGTTTCTGGGGGATGTCAAGGCCACCCCAGAATGCTGTAAGAAGCCCTCCCCAGCAGCTCTGGGGGCGTGGGGCCTGTGGCCAATGGCGTGGTCAGGTTAGAGTTTGGACCGCAGATCTGTGAGTTCAGTTTCTACTTTGCTACTAAAACTATTTTTGGTTTGTTATTTAACATACTTTTTTTTTTTAAAGATTTATTTATTTATACAAGCTGGGGTATAGGCCAGAGGCGCAGGGCAGCGAGAGGGTTCACCAGAGACAGAGCGGGGAGCAGAACAGGCAGATCAGAAATACACCGCTGAGGAAAGCAGCGGGCGAGGCAGGAGAGGTCTGCCCCGCCATGTGGGATTCTCCCCGGCCGGGCGTCGAACTCGCATTGCGAGCCGCTGACAGCTCCACAGCGCAGCGCTCAACCGCTGCGCCACCAGGGAGGCCCTGTTATTTGACATGCTTTACTTAGTTAACTAACTAACTTAGTTAACTAACTAAGGCCCACTTGCTAATTGAACAAATTTAGTTTATTGAGAGCCAGACACTGCTCTGGATGCTGGAGAGAAAACATAAACAGGATGGGTAGGTTCCTCCCCTCAGTGACCCTGCCTCCAAACAGAGGGCCGGGACAGCGCAGAGCAAAGTAAATCAGTCAATAATAAAGCGTCGCAAAGGTCAAGTGCTATGAAAGAAAATGAGAGTGGGGGTGGGGTGGGCGAGAAATGGCACTAGAAGTTGACTATTTTATACAGAATGGTCAGAGGCAGCCTGTCCAAGAGCCACAGGGGGCATAAATGGAAGGAGGGATGGTGGAACCAAGTGCCAGGGTGAGGAAAAAGTGTCCTTGGCAGAGGGAACCATGGTCTGAAGGCCTTAAGCAGAATTGAAGCTGGTATGCTCAAGAGAAGCGTGGAAGCCGGTGTGGCCAAAGCAAGTGGCCCAGGTAGGAGACGGGGAAGGCAGACTGGAGAAGTGTGCAGGGCACAAGCAATGTCATCCGGAAGCTGTCATCGGGAGCTGGACTTTTGAGCGTTTGGAGCCAAGAAGTGACACCACCGATTTTAAACTTGGCAAAACCATTTTAGCTGTCACTTGGAGTGCAGAAAGTAGGAGACAGCAAGTGTTGAAGAAAGAATAGTTCATATCGGGGTATGATTGGAAGAAAGATCATTTAGAAAATGATTGGGGTATTTCAGATAAAAGACAATGGGGCTAAGGTAATACAGTGAATGTGGTAAGAAAATGATTGCATTGAGATAATGTTCTAAGTATTTCATTTACTCCCTTATCTTTTCCAACCTTTTTGCAGATACCTGATGACTGGAGAGCTGACAGGTATCATTCCAGGCCATGGCAGCTAAGAACCAGCGAGTCTTCTCCTCTTCTCCATTTTCCGCCCCCACCACAACCATCGGGGCCATCACATGCCAAATGGCGGACAAGCGTCTCCAGATGCAGGGAACTGGCTTTTCTCACATTAAACTCCGAGATCTGAAGTGTTTACTCTGGCATCTTCCACTGCTTCCTCAGAACTACGATATATATTTTGAAGGTGAAGGCGACAGGCCATGCAGGTATGAAAGAGAAAGAAGACTCCAGGATAGCACAACACTGCAGGGTGGGTTATAGTAGCATTTGTAGTGGCATTTATGCAAATGAAAAACACTCAGGAGAAACCAACAGTTTGAGGGTGAAAACCAAGCATTTGCATTTGGGTATACTGAGTTTTCTTTGACCATTAAACACCAAGTGAATATGCAGAGTCCAGCAGAAAAGTAGACACGTGGGTTTCCTCTTGCTCATTTTTATAACCATGCTATATACAAACAACAGTTCCAGGGTGATGAACCAGTAACTATATATATACCAAGAGGGACTACACAGCAGAAGGGATAGGAAAAGCTGCAATTTAATGTTGCTGGGGTGTTGCTGGGGTTGTGCAACCCCAAAGAGGGAGGGGTGTTTGCTCCAGGAGCTGCTCTGCTGCTGCTGGCTGAAGGGCTTACACCCACACAGGGAGCTTTAGAACCTGGAGATTTCACTGGAGAGGGGGTTACCCTGACTAGCTGTGCAAGACAGAGAACTCTATGTCCAGGGTTGCAGAGAGCCATAGGAGTATTCCAAAGCAAATGCAGATGCGATCCTGTGGGATCGCAGCTAAACACCCAGAGCTGGAGAGTGAAGAACTCTGAATCCCCAAATAAAATAGGGGAGCACAAGGAGAGTGGACAGTCTTGGCAATTGCTGAGGTGGGGATCTGCATAAGGTGGTGACTGTCACTTGTGTTTAGAGCACCTGGACATGTACAGCAGAAGCCCAATCTGGTGAGGGAGGGCTAGAGTGATTTGCGTCTTCAAACAAAAGAGGCTACTCTCTGAAGCTTGCTGCCAAGTCTGGTCCAGGGTCAAATTCAAGATAATAACTAAGCGGTGTACTGCCATTAACCAAATGAATATTCTAAGCAGATAATTAAATTCATATTCTTGAGTTCAGAGGAGGGACATGGTGGGTGATACTGATTTGATAGCCATCATCCGTTGGCTTGGTATTCAAAGCCATGGGATGGATAAGATCGCCTAGGTAATTCCTGCAGGCACAGAGTGTATGATTAAATACAATGAGGGAACAGCACTCCATTCAGTTGGCCTTGGATGTATTGGAGAGGCAACAGAGAAATGCAGCAAATCAAATAGACAAGATTACCCATACTCTTTTCTCCCTTACCTCCATAGGAATCTAGCTTTGACCTGATTCCAAGAGGAAGACTGTATGGTGGTGATGATGGTGATCAAGACAGAATGGGGGTGGTGCATAAGAGTAAAAGGATGATGGGGTACTTTGTGAGATTCAACTCAAACTGAATCTTACTCAGTTTAGAAGATCCCTATACTCCAACCTAAATAATCCACTTCTCGGGCACTTAATATTATAAGGGCACCTTAATTTCTCTCTACCTCTTTGGGCTATAAAAGTATCAGTTTTATAGATAGAGATTAGAGGCATATTCCTTGGAAAATAGAATGTGGTGAGTTGATCCTGAGAAGGGGAAGGACAGAATGAGAAGGCATCTAAATTTCAAGGTTGAGACAGAAAAAAAGAAAATTTGTCAACAGAGTGTTACGAGGGGGGTAGGCCTCCTTCAGTGCAGATCAGAGCAAATTGACAGTGTATGGGATGAAAACAAAAAGAACATATTTTATCTTCTGTTCCATTAACAACTCACTTGGATCTAGCACAGATGGAGAACTACTCTGAGATCGGTCAAGTAATAAATGCCTTGCGATCTAACGAGTTACTTTCCAAAATGAGTGATGTTAAATGATGTTGTTAGTAGCAAAAGGTGGAGAAGGACATGTTTCAGGTGAGAAATTCCAGATTGGCCTGCTAAATCTCCCTGCACTGACAGAATCTCCAGCCTCAACTCCTACTGATTAGGGCTAAATAACATAACCCAAGAGTAAAGCAACAAGTAACACAAGAGCACAGAGTAAAAAATAAGCAAATGATCTCCAAGCATCACATCAAAAACAAATGGTAGAAAATTCAGATAAAGGGAGTCCTACGTTGGGAGGTATTTAGTCTCCCCTTTTCTTAGAGTTCCTTCCATATAGAGACATCCATTAGAAAACTCCTAAGCTCTCTCCAATCTCTCACTCATTTCTCCCTGAGACAGGAGAAGTGACTTTTCTTGTTGGTGAGCTTGGGATACACAATTGAACCTGCACGACTCACCCCTTCCTTCTTTGGAATATGCTAGCAGGGAGTCTGTGTCCTGAATTATTTTGAAACATGCATTAAAGTTACTACCCTTTTGGAGCATGCCTGTAGTTGTCGAATGCTGTTTGTGCCTGAGTGGAGGTGACGACCTAATTAGGAAACCCATTGTCACCACATTTCTTAAGCAACAACTTTATCAATAACAAAGGGAACATCTTATTCTTTCACTATCTATTCTTCTATATCAATTTGGTCAGAATTCTCTTATAGGATCCCAAAACCTAGCTTGTACGGTTCTTTGGAATTTAATCAATTAATGTTTAAGAAGACTCTTGTGAATTACAACGTAATAGACTAATGTAATGAATTAATAGTGAGATGGGATTGATGATAATGGTGAGATGATGATGAAGTTCACAAATTGACAACATGAAATATGAAATATGAGCTTCTCCATCCTAGTCCTGGGAAACATCTGGGTTGTTTCCATACCTTAGCTATTGTAAACAGTGCTGCAATAAACATAAGGGTGCATGTATCCTTTTGTATTAATGTTTTTGTGTCCTTTGGTAGATTCCCAGAATTGGTATTACTGGGTCATATGAAAGCTCCATTTTTAGAAGCTTGAGGAATCACCATACAGCTTTCCATCATGGTTGGACCAGTCCACATTCCCACCAGCAGTGTAGGAGAATTCCTTTTTTTCTACATCCTCACAACATATGTTGATGCCTGTTTTGTTTTGTTTTTTTAATTTGTGCCATAGGGAAAGAAGAAATTAAGTAGCAGGATACAAAATCAACACACAAAAATCAATAACCTACCTATATGCAAACAATTGATCTGAAGAAGAAGAAATTAAGAAAACCATCCCCTTTATAACTGAAACCAAAAAAATCAAATACATGGGAATAAAACTAACAAAAGAGGTGACGGACTTATACAAAGAAAACTATGAGACACTGTTAAAAGAAATAGAAGAGGACACAAACAAATGGAAAGACATCCCCTGCTCATGGATTGGAAGAATTAACATTATCAAAATGGCCATCCTACCAAAAGCAATTTACAGATTCAATGCTTTTCCAATAAAAATTTCAATGACATTCCTCAAAGAAATAGAACAAATATTGATGAAATTAATATGGAACCACAAAAAAAACCCCAAATAGCTAAAGTTCTTCTGACTAAAAAGAAAGAAAATGGAGGTATTTTACACTCTAATTTCAAACTATACTACAAAGCCATAATAATTTAAACAGCACGGTACTGGAACAATATAGACCAATGGAATGGAATAGAAAATCCAGAAACAAATCCACATATTTATGGACTAGTCATTAACAAAGGAGCAAAGAATATACAATGGAACACATCAGTTGGTCCAATAAATGGTGCTGGGAAAAGTGGACTTCTACTTGCCAAAAAAAAAAAAAAGAAGCTAGACTACTATCTCACACCATGCACAAAAACGAACTCAAAATGAATAAAAGGCCTGAATCTAAGACCTGAAACAATAAAATATACAGAAAAAAATATAGGCAAAACACTATACAACATACATCTCAATAAAATCTTGAAAGACACATCCCAAAAGTGAAGAAAGTGAAGGAAAAGATAAACAGCTGGGATTACATCAAACTACAAAGCTTCTGTACAGCGAGAGAGACATTAAACAAAACAAACAGACACCCCACTGATTGGGAGAAAATTTCTGCATGCAATGTAACCGGCAGGGGACTGACCACAAAAATCCACAAAGAGCTCACAAGTCTCAACAAAAACAAAGTAAACAATCCAGTTACTAAATGGGCAGAAGAGCTAAAAATTGGATTTTTAGGAAAATATGGGGATAGGAAGTTATTGAGATATTTATTTGAGTTCTTGGGAGTCTTCAAATGTTCTTGCTCTGACATTCAGAATGAAAACAAATGCTCCCATTTTGAAGCCCTTTCTGGTACCGGGAACATTTCCCTTTATTTCAAAGAAGAAATAGCTTGAGTTGTGAAGTTGCACTTAAATCATGACTGAAAGAACAAACATTCTATTTAGGAGTGCTTGTCAAAAGCAATTGGGCAGATCTTTAATGCCTAATTTCCCAACGGTGGAGATCATGGGGAGAAAAAATGTAGAAATAATGCTTCCTTTCTCACAAGGCAGTTTTGAAAATTAATGAATAAGTGCTTAATAAGTCCTTGGCTGAAAGGTGAGGTGAAAATTATCAAACATCATCTCTATTATTCTATTCCAAATGTTCATCTGTCACTAATAAAAGCCTGAGCCCCAGGCACAGTCTTTTGTACTCTTGTCTTTGGAGAGAATCACCTACAAGTTTCCTTTATCCTGGTGATAAATCATAATTAATAATTCATCCATTATACTATCACACACACAAGGCCAAGGATGCACTGCCCTGAGCGTTGGCAGGCTCAGCGCTGCTCTCTCACTCTGCTGCCTACTATTTGTTTGTAGAGTACAGACGTGTCTATGGCAAAGGCCCATGAGGCCCAAACAGAGGGAAAGGCTTACTCCTGGTTGATTCAGTGCCCCAGCGTTGGAAGATGCATTTGCCATCTGGCATGGAAATGGCCACCGCTGGTAGAACCAGAGGACTAAAAGGGACAAGAAAGAGTAAATTGGTCAAAGTCAAATCTTAACCAGGCCTGGAAGCTAATTCATCCTCTCTGACTTAGAGTGGCCTTACCATAGAGGACCTCTTGGATTCTGCCCAATTTACATGCCCCTCGCTCAACAGAAACTCACATAATAAATTTCAACTGAAGACTTTAATGAATGGTCAAGCCTTCGCTTTAAGAAGCCACCTCCCGTCCTCCCAGAGTTGACAATACATGGGAAATCCTAGGGGATCATCCTTCACTCCACACCCAACTTTCTCTGTGATTACTCTGGTCATAAGCAGACTTCTGCCATCCGGCCAGGATTAACTGGATGTGCTAAAACAACCTAAAAGGGAAGCTATAGTGAGCTAAAGAAACCAGCCATTCACCCGGGAGCTGGACGGGCAATAGGGAGCACCCTATTTAATCTGCCTGCTGATGGTTGCCAGACTCTGGTCAGTGGCCAAACCTCTCTGGACAGACAACAGGGCAAGCTTCCATGCCCAGGTGCTTTCTGCGTGTGATCTGTGTCATGAGCTGGTACCCGCTATACTGTGTTCCTTAACAACACATTTAAGGGCAGAATGACCGGCTGGTGGGTCTTGGGGCTGAGTTAGAAAGGTGTCCGTTCAGGGGCCTCCCTGGTGGCACAGTGGTTAAGCGCTGCGCTGTGGAGCTGTCTGCAGCGGTGATGCGAGTTCAAAGCCCGGCCGGGGAGCTTCCCACATGGTGCAGCAGACCTCTCCTGCCTCACCTGCTGCTCCCCTCAGCAGTGTATTTCCGTCCATCTGCCTATTTTGCTCCCCACTCTGTCTCTGGTGAACCCTCTCGCCGCCCCACGCCTCTGGCCTGTACCCCAGCTTGTATGCATCAATAAATAAATCTTTAAAAAAAGAAAGGTGTCGGTTCGGATCACAATCAGAGGACCCTAAGTTGGATGGGATCTATGGTGCCCTTCAGTGTAACCTCCCGGGTTGTGGGAGAGAAAACAAAAAGTTCGCAGAACGATTTACCCAGAATTGTACGTTTGCTGGGGCCAGCGCCAAACACTCGGCCCAGGGAAGTTCCCCCACACTGCCCTAGCTCATACCTTTTCAGTGTGCCCTCCTGCCTTTCCCTCTCCCTAGAGTAAAAAACTATACTTTTTTTCTTCCTGGATTTAACGACCTCTCGGAGCAAAGACCAGATCAGCTATCACCTTGTAGCTTTCCACTCAAGCTCTATCTACCACGGCTTTTATAACACTTCCCAATCTGCAGATTACTTCTTTTTGTTTCTGCCTTCCTTAGCTAGGCTTGGGGCCCAAGTTCCCACACACAGTGGACACTTAATACAATTTGATTTACCTGAAATGGCATGGGTCAGAATCGATGGGAAAAAAAAAAAAAAAAAAAAAAAAAAAAAAAGTCAAGTGGTAGGAAAGGTACCAAGTGTGAAAGACTTGGCTTAAGGGGAAAAGCAGAAACATCCAGGAAAATCTGGTCCCACTGCTAAATCTCAAGGGTCTAAGAAGCAACATTTTGGGAGCTGTAATATGATTAAACGATGAGAGTTTATAGGGTTGCACTGTGTTTCCACAGTCATTTTAGGTTGTGATTTATTTTGAGCTCAACCCACTTTTATTGTATGTTAGGTCAATTTGGGAAAAACCTCTCAGATCACTCGGACGCAGCTCAACCATATTTGGAGCACGAGGTAATCCCACCCCTTACCCACGGTTCCACAAATGCTGAAACAATACACAGAACGCAGGGCTTCATGCCCGTCCACACAATGTGGTCTGAGGGTGGGGGAGAGGGCAGAGGCACACGCTGAGCCCCCCTACCCCCAGGTTGTGTATGTGTGTGTGGGGGGCTTTGTGGTTGGGGCATACAATACAGCATGCGGGTTAAGAGCGCAGGCCTGGGGCAGGACCGTAGAATGAAGCTCAACTTTTGCCATTTCTAAACCAGTGACATTGGAAAAGTTGTTCTATACCTTTGACACCCAATTTCACTTCCTGTGGGCTTATTCTGCAGACAAATTAAAATGTTGCCATCTACCTGACATCTAGTGAACATCCAAGGAATGGCTGTGGGGCTGGTATTTGTATTTCCCTGTGGAGGAGAAGACGTAAACTCCGTGTTCGGTCGCCTTGATCTGTCTGTATCTGCGTCCCACTGAAGGCTTACTCTCCTACCTACCACGACCAGGCAAAACCACTCTGGAGGTCAGCAAGGGGCGTTGTGCAGAGGCTGTGAGTGCCCACTCAACTGCAAGAAACCAGAGTGCATGCCTTTTATAGCTGTGAAATCTCAGGCAACTTATTTAACTCTTCAGTGCCTACGTTTCCTTATCTAAGAATCGGGATGATAATAAAACCCACTTCATAGAGTTACCTGAGGCTCAGATTCATTAGCACGCATAACCTTTTGGAATAAGCTTGACCCAGCGGAAGCTGCTCATACATGGCAGCTCACCTTATCTGAGATGCTCACCTCATCTGAGATATCAGGGAACCTTCCCTCTGTAGGTGCTTTTCTCCCTCTTAGACCCCTGTGTGGACTGCCTTGTATTAAGAAGTCCTGTCCTTGAGCCAAGGCCAAGGTTAGGAAAGAAGGGAGACACTATGGACAGTGGGTACAGGTGCAGACCCATGAGCTCCCCAGCAGCCAGGAATCTGTCTTGATTCTCAAGGCAGAATCAGGAATGAAATCTAGGCTGGCGCTCAATAAGCAGGGCAGGGGTGTCAGAAGTCAAGAGAGCTTGCCAGTAATATGTCAGGAACAGCAGCAGGCATAGATAGAGCAGACGATGAGGCAAAACCACCCAAGGAAGAACAACCTTAGACAAGTTCTATCCTTAAAGATGCCCCAAGGCATGGTCCATAAACGCAGCTCCACAACCGTGTGCAAAGGTTGCTAAGAAGGACCATGTGTTCATTTAGTCATTTCAGTAAATAACACTGGTCAACAAATTTTTACAAAGGTCATGTTACTGAAATAAAATTAGTCATTTCCTATCAATTTGTATGTGCTCAACACGAATATGACAGTCAAATTCTAATTTTGGCTCTAGATTTTTTTGTAATCTGCAATAAATAGATGTTTACATCACGAAATGCATGCCAATAGTAATAGGCCTACGGTTAATACCTGTAAAAAATCAAGTCATAGACTACTTCTTAGATTTCTTCGCTTGTCTCTTGCACAGCTGTTCAGGAGCATCTCTGGAGAGTGACCAGCAGTAGTCAGCCAGCATTGGAGTGGACCATTTTCCCTGGTATCTTTGTTCCATTGATGCGATATCTTGATGAAAACGTTTGCCATGTTCATCACTAACCATAGCACAGTTTTCAGGGAAGAAATCCAGATGGGAATGAGGAAGTGGATCTTTAGAGACATACTGCAGCCAAGTTTCTGATACTGCAGCAGCATGTCTTCTACTAGTTCCTTGTAGTTTTCTGCCCTAACATTCCCAAGAAAGTTTGCAGACACGAGGCGAAAAGCATTCCATGCTTGTTTCGCATCACCCTGCAGCAAGTTGTTGAACCAGTCATCTTTGAAGAGCTCTCGAATCTGAGGACCCACAAAACTCCCTCTTTAATCTTTGCTTTGCTGAGTAGAGGAAATTTTTCATGCAGGTATCGGAAAGCTGGTGAGGTCCGGTCCATGGCTTTCACGAAATTTTTCATCAAACCTAGTTTGATGTGAAGGGGTGGTAGCAGGATTTTGTGAGCCTCGACCAGAGCTGGGTGCTGGATATTCTTTTCTCCAACTGCTACATTTTGTCTGTGAGTCCACTCCTTCCGCAAGTAGTGCAATTCACTTGCTCGGCTACCCACTCACATAAGAAACACATGTATTTTGTATATCCCTGCTGCAGTCCCATTAAAAGGGCGACTAGCTTCAAATCACCACAGACGTGCCAGCTGTACTTGTTATACTCAATGGAATTCAGAAGCTGCTTTAAGTTATTGTATGTCTCTTTATTGTGGAGAGCATGCGCTACTCGAATAGATGGAAGACAGTTCTCATTGTGCAAAAGCACAGCCTAAGACTCAGTTTCGAAGAGTCTAGAAATAGTCTCCATTCTTGTGGGTCATGAGTGATTTCTAAGGTATTCACAAGGCCCTCAATATCAGAACAGAATACCAGAGTACTTTCCTTTCTGAAGAAAGACTCCAACTGCTGGTGGCACTTTCGATATAAAGTAATTGTGACATCTTCTTCTAGAAGATTCCATTGTTGGAGTCTTGATGATGCAATCAACTCTGGATGAAGTGTGCATGATGGTATTATGCAATGTGATGCAATATTACATCATTCGAGGCTGATTTAGGATGTTGTTGCAGTTCCACTGGATAAATTCACATGGTGAAACATATAAAATGAATCATATGAAATATCTTCAAAACGAGATCAATAAAAAATTTTCAGGGTTATATCCATGTTCAGCACACCAAGATACTACAGATTAGGGCCTTTTTAAGTCAGTAACCATCTCAATGTTGGTCAGTGTAATCGGAGTCCTGGCTACAGGCCAGGCACTGTTCAAGGCTCTAAGAATTCAGCATTGAGTCTAATAGACAATCCCTCTGTTTTCCTGGAATTTATATTCTATTTATGCAGTTATATTTATGTCCATTCATTTCTGTGCAAGGTACATTCCCGTACAGGAGAAATTTCCAAGAGTCGTCTCAGCTCAGAGCTCCATGCCCGAGAAGAAGGGCAGTGGCTGTGTGCAATTCAGCTCCCCACACTGCCACCCGTCCCCCCTTCCCACTCCCTCGGGACTAAATATCAGAATGGGGTAACATTAGAGAGGAAATCTGGGACCCCTTTAATTTACACCTAACATAGATCATTTTTGCAATTTTATCACCAGTAACAAAATTTTATCTCCCAGATTCACACCTGTTCCCTGATCTCCCATCAGGGATGCGTCAGGACACAAAGTCTTGGGGCCTTTGTGGTATTCCCCGGCCCTGTGTGGCCGATTCTGAAAGACGGCAAACCCGGTCGAGATAAGTAATTGTGCCTCTGGTCTGGGGGCCAGGTAAGGGACCTGCAGATCTGGGGTGACCTGAGGCAGCTCCTCTCCCAGACCTGGTCAGTAACACAGACTCCTCCCAGCTACTCTTCCCTATGGCTGAGCCTGTGCTGAGAGGCCGGGTCCCCCAGTGCTGACCAAGCACTTTGCTGCCCAAGTTTGGGGCCACTTCTTGCATGTTGATGGCATCACTCCAAGTCTGACCTCTGGCTCCCTAGAACCTCAAAATGATAGTGTGAAGTGGTTCTGCTCTTTTGGAGAGCTGGTGGGGATTTCTGCTGGCTCCCGGTTACTATGGAAATCCTGTCCACAAATAAATATTTAGATAAAGCTGAGGAACACCCCCCTTAGAGAGTGTGCCTATTTTATTTGGCGCTGAAAGTATTTAAGCATAACTCAGGGTCCAACTTCACCAGGAGTCGCCAGCTCTTGCAGAAGGAATGCTGCTTCCCCGGCCGTGTGCCGGCTGCTCCTCACCACTCCTTTGTCCTCTCTTTCCATTTCTTTCTCTTTCTCTAGGTGTTTTCTCTCTCCGGCTTGTCCTCTGGGCCCTCTTTCTACATTCTGTTGTGTAACTCTCCTCTTCCCCTCTCTGTTATGTCGCCTTCTCTCGTTTGTAAGCAGGGCGAATTCCAGGCAACGGATGTGTAGGGAGCCGGTGGGGATCAGCTCCGGTCCTTGAGACGACGAGTGACAGAAGTCCCTGTCCCTTGGCTGCCTGTCACGGTGTAGGCCTGTGGCCAAGAGCCACTTCCGGTGCTTGCTGGAGAGCAGCTGAGAGATCCTCCTGGCAAGTGCGCAGATGGTGGGTGATGGCGTGCGGATGCCGAGACTTAGGGCAGGTCAAAACAATGATCGTTCGAGTGTGAACTGTGCTAATTGTTGGGGACAAAGGGAGAGCCAGGTCCCAGTGGTATCTATGTCACGTCAGAGTGGGGCCCAGTGAGCCAGGGGTGGTTTTTATTGCTCACTGATTAACACGAAGGGGTCTGGCCTGAGCTTCTAGCTGGCCTTGGATTTAGCTCTCACTTTGGGGATGGAGGGAATGAGCTCTGTCATTTCATCCCAGCATATAAAAGTTTATTTGGTCCTCTATAGAGCCTTTCCTAATGTGGGGATATTTTTCTCAATGCTATCTCACTTCAAGCATTGCAGATACATAGATGAATGCTAGACAGACAGACAGACACATGATAGCCAGTCAGACACAAATATCACTGCAAATAAATACAAACACGTACCAGTGTTTGCCTATCTGTGCACATACACACATTTTGATGCAAAATGACACACAGAAACGAAAAAACTGCACAAACCAAAGTCTATCTTAGTGAGCTATTATAAGGGGAACACCCTGGAGTCCACCCAATTCAAGAAAAAGGCCTCTGGCGGCCACCCGAGAGGCCCCTCCATGGACGTCACTGTCCCCTCACAGGGCAGCAGCAGTGGGAGCAGTGTGGCTGAGGCTACTCCAGGTCCACGTGGGCGATGGGAAAGCTGCAGCAGCTACATGGAAGTACCGCAGCCCCGACCCAGGGCAGTCTCGTTTTCATCTAGGGCCAGGTTCCGAGAAGGTGGGCAAGTTCGTGGAGGAACTTACATGGTGGGGGTGCATTATCGGGGATGCATCATCGGCTGGGCAAGCTAGAGTGGAACAACCAGGGTCTATAGCTTGGGGGGCTTCACTGATCTATTAGGTCAACCACAGCGGACAGCGGCATTAGTGTGAGTCTAACCAAATCAGAACTCTGTCCCCAACCTGTGGCTCATAAATGCCTCTGCACCCTGCTCTTTGGGAAACAACTGCCAAAGGCAAGACATGGCTCCAGTTTACACGGCAGCTAAGGCAGATGAACAACATGGGGTGTTGCATAGGTACAAAGACTAATCGTGATGGATTGGGTCTGAGTTCTAAACATGCCACGTGCTATCGGTGGTGTCTTCTGCAATTTATCGAACCTTTCTCATTCTGCTTCCTCCTCTGTAAAATGAGACTAATGGTGGAGAGCTTCCTGGGCTCTGGGGGTATTCGTGAAATTGGTTGACATTGCATGAGAAGTGTTCTTGGTTCATTACAGACACTCCTTCATCATCTCCTTCATCTGAAATTATGGGATTTAGCGTTGCACTTTGATCAGGCAAAGCAGACTGTGGGTTTCTGCAGCTGATATTACTCCCAGTACTGTCATCATCACTTGTCACGATGTTGTTGTGGTTGTGATGACAGACTTCGTGGCACCGAAATGGAAAACACAATTAATTGCCTAAATGACTACCCAGAGTGCCTGGTGACGCTGACAAATAGCTTTTGTTACAATCTAATATAGGAGGCTGGAGAAAGAAAGCCTGATCAAAGGAGTCACTTAGGAATCATCTATGACAAATTAATTCTGGAATAATTTACAAGAAATCAAATGGATGCCTGAAAGTTTGTGTTTGTAGAACAAATTTCTCAGTTCACACACACGCTGGAGATGCACAGCATTTCTCTACCTGCCACGACATGGCAATGACATGGGGTCCCTTCCTGAGAAGGCAACTATTTTGCAGAACCACTTTCAAAACACCTAAGTGGGAAGTCACGGTACGTGCCTACACGAGAGCAAGCAAGTCAGCGCTCCCATCGGCCTGCTCTGCAAAGCTTGTTATGGTTAGTGAATTAGACGAAAAACATGGAAGAAGAACAAAGCACAGTCACTCTGTATAAAGGCTATTCTTCAAACTCACTCATTTGTCAGACTCTGGTTTTTGAAGATATGCAGAGTCCTCCAAACACATGTTTCCAGCTACATTTGTACAGAGAAAAAAGCTGACGGGCTGACTAGTGCATCACCAGCTCCAAGCCAATTACTGAATCAGTTCCCACTTCACCACTGGGTCTCTACCTCAAAGAGATTTTCTACCATGTCTTCCAATTCCGATGGATATAAGGAAGGGGCAAGAAACTTAATGTCTACTATGTGTTGCCTCTTTGCAAGGTACTTGAAAAGGGGGCAGATGCTTCCAGGTACGATTTGAAACACAGCAAACCGTGGTTATCCATATCGAAGTGGTCCCTTTGGTGTGGTTGAGACAATGTTCGGTATCTTGGCTCCAGTGCCGAGCGCTGTGTTGCCTTTAATCTGTTTTTTATTTTATTTTTTGAGTGCTTAGTTGTGTGTTGCTTTAATCTATGTCTGCATCTCACATTAGGAATGGTCAGCAGGGTTGTTTTCTTGTATAGTTATTTTCCTAAATGGAAGAGCGGCCCAAACCTCTCCCTTGTCCAGCATCGCCTAATGTTTAAAGTACCTTGTCTTCAACAACTGGATATCTAATGTCTATATTTTCAACTTTTTTGTTCATGTTTGCGAATACACAAATCCATTTAAAAATTTGAAAATGCCCCCAACTAGAGGAATATGCTTTTTTTTTTTTTTTTTTTTTTTTGGCCATCTGGGAATGCTTTTTCTTCCCTTTGAGCTGTAGGAAAGAGTTATATAAACTTCCTTGACTTTCATGGGAAGTCTGAGCAGTGCCTGAAAGTTTCTCTCTACTTAAAAGTATTTATTTGCTGCAATTTGATTGATTGCTTTCTACTTTGTATTGTTCTACGCCACCCTCCAATGCCAGCCCAACCCTATAGCAGTAGGTTTATCCATCGGTGCCTTGCCTGTTCAATTCACATTATTAGATGAATGTGTTTTGTTTGTACATGTTACCTCACTTATCCTCCCCACATAGAGAAAAAAAACACTCAAACAACAAAAATAAAAAACAGATTAAAGGCAACACAGCGCTCGGCACTGGAGCCAAGATACCAAACATTGTCTCAACCACACCAAAGGGACCACTTCGATATGGATAACCACGGTTTGCTGTGTTTCAAATCGTACCTGGAAGCATCTGCCCCCTTTTCAAGTACCTTGCAAAGAGGTAACACATAGTAGACATTAAGTTTCTTGCCCCTTCCTTATATCCAAGGGAATTGGAAGACATGGTAGAAAATCCCTTTGAGGTGGAGACCCAGTGGTGAAGTGGGAACCAATTCAGTAATTGGCTCGAAGTTGGTGATGCACTAGTCATCCCCTCAGCTTTGTTTTCTAATAAACAGCTTTTAGAAACTTTGTATAATAGATAAGAAAACAAAGGTTCAGGGGGCCTCCTTGGTGACCCAGGGGTTAAGTCTTAGCACTGTCACCGCTACGGCCTGAGTTGGATCCCCGGCCAGGGAGCTTCCCACATGGCGCAGCAGACCCCCATCTCCCTGCTGCTCTCCTCAGCAGTGTATTTCAGTAGATCTACCTGGTCTGCTCCCCACTCTGTCTTTGGTGAATCCTCTTGCTCCCTCTTCCCCACAGGTCCAGCCTACACCCCAGTTTTTCTACACAAATAAACTAATAAGTAAGATTTAGGAAGATTGAGAACCTAGTCCAAATTCACAGAGCCAGAAACTGGATGCAAATCTAGGGACCTCTTCACCTGTTCACACTGGGACCCTCAGTTGTGATCATCATGAGTTGGGTGACCCCATGGAGTTAGGTCAGCTCCATAATTGGAAGGTCATTTCTGAGCAGCCTATTCGGGCTCCACTCCATGAAACTCTCAGAGAGTTTTCAGGGGCTCCTGTTTCCCTGATGGCTGTGCATCTTTAGCCAGCAGAGCACTGCTGGTAACGTGACTTCTAAGCACAAGATATTGTGCTCGTGATATCCACTTTCTCATCATAGGTCTCATGCTAGCCTGGATTCCAATGGCCACGTCATGCCAGCACTAGAAGGGAACCTAGAGATCAAGCGTCCGTGATAAACCTAAAAACTAAAGCCAAATAGATCCACCTCCTCCCCAGAATACCACCCAGAAGGCAGACAGCCTCTGTCCTGCAAGAGCGGGATTGCGGATGGGAAGCTGCCTCATCAAAGCTGACCTTGTAGAGCAAAGTCTGTCCTTGCAGAGGGAAGCTTGGGGCTGCTAATGTCAATCTGTGATGATGCATCGCTGGGGATTTCACCGTGGAGAAGTTTCTTCATCTATACAGCATAGTCTGTATCTACTTTGTGTCACTGTACAGGGGCTAATTATTATCATCACAGGGTAATCATTAAGATTAATTTAGCAATTGACTGAGTTCAACACAAAACTTGGAGCAATGCAAAACTACCTCCTGTCCACTAGGCATTTACCAGTCAAGACTTACTGACCACTTCAGAACAACTGGTTAAAAGTCACAGATGATCCTTCAATTCCTGGGCTGTCAATTATGCCCGTGCTATCACTTTTAAGTAAATGAAGTCTGATAATATCTAAATATGTTTTGTTTTTTACAAATTACAATGGGTTTTTACACAAATCAATAACTTTACTTGGCACCACATCCCTGAAAGTCAGGTCAAACATGCATTGCTGTTCTTTTTATAGAAGAAAATGGAAACTTGGGAAGTTTAAGAGACCAAGGTTATGCAGCCATTAATTAACAGAACTGAGACTTCAATGCACACCTTGTGTATCTAGCTCTGTGATCTTTCCATACTGTCATAAGGCCAGGGAACTTTCTAAGGTGAGCAGGAACACAAATACCTAACCTCTTGGCTTTGAGTTTAATATGCATGAACTTTCACTCAGGCTCCTTGTTTATTGCTCTGATAAAATTTTCCCAGGTGTAGGTGACTTCCAACAGCACTTATTCCTTTAATGGTTCATTGTTGAGTATTTGTCTCTACGAGGTACTGGGATATTCCAGTGGCCCCATGAACTTACAGAACTTACAGTATAGTGGGGAGAAGAGCCAAATAAGTAATAACCAAGTGGGGACTTTCTTCACAGGAGAAATGCAACATTATGGGGAGCACCTCTGATATGGTGGGACTCAGCCAGGGTTCCAAAGGACAAGAAGTTCAGGTTGAAACTTGACTGATGAATAAGGATAATAATGTGCCAGCTGAAAGAACAGTTTGAGTCAGAGCACCCAACACAGAGTACACAATGCATCCAGCAGGAGAAAGAAGTATGGTACAAAACTTGACTAGAAGGAGATGGGCAGAGGAGCCTAAAGAAGGAAGCTGAAAAGTCAGCTGGAGACCAGGGTGGCATGAATGACATTACAAATGATGAAAACAATATTCTGAAAACAATGGAAAGCTGTCAATGGATTTGTAATCAGACTGTGACATCAGACTTGCTTTTTTCAAGGAGAACTCAGACCTCAATAGAGCAGAGTTTGAAGCCAGGAGAAAGTGGACAGAGTTCACTATGGAGGTTGCAGCCTTAATTCATTGAGAGTAAATGTCTCTTAAAGTAGAGCACTCCCTGAGCTATTTAGGTCCATTTCCATTTATCTCTTTATTACCCATTCAAGCAACACTGTTATTAGCCTTGGGCAAGGACCTTTGCATTTATACTGTGAGCTTGAAAGGACTCCAAGTATCATAAACACAAGCAAAACAAAGAACACTTAGTTTCCTCTGCTGGATTCTTAGTGTTGGCCCAACAGGAGTGCTAATCCCAACATTTTCTATTGGAATCGACTCGGCATCAGGAAAACGCTTTATCCATCTCTGGTTGAAAATGGTGGAAAGGCAGGCATGAATATGTAGGGTAGAATCATGTTAGAGAACCACAGTGCTTTAGAGGTGGGAAGGGCTGATGAGGGCAGCTCTCGGGTAAGAGACAAAATAAGTGGATTGATTTATCAAATCCTTCCTCTTTGCATCAATGTACTAGATCCTTGCATAACCAAGTGTTATTTCCCAATATGGCAAGAATCCATATTCTTGCTTATCCTCATGTTCCATTTCTTAGTTCCAGAGACACTCACAAATGAGCATGGCATTCTCACCACTTGTGTATGGCAACTGAGGACTATTTTGCCAAGGTCAACATTTCATACCATCCTTACATTTGCGTATCTGTCGTTCTAGACATAATACTGGTGAAGTATGATACTGATTCTTAACATTATTGTAAAGATCTACATAATGAAATTGCTATGTAAGCTGCAATGATGAAAGGTAAATATTTTATAATTTTTAATTTTTTAAAGATTTATGTATTTGTGCATATAAGAACTGGGGTGTAGGCCAAAGGTGTGAGGTGTGAGAATATTCCCCAGAGACCAAGTGGAGAGGACAGGAGGACTGGCTGAAACACATTGCTGAGGGGAGCAGTGAGGAGACAGGAGAGGTCTGCTGTGCCCTGTGGGAAGCTCCCTGGCTGGGATTGAACTAGTGCTGCAGTGGCTGGTGATAGCTTGATAGCGCTGAGACTTTAACCCCTGGGCCACCAGGGAAGCCCTATTTTGTAATTTTTTATCATAGCTTATCACATGCCATGCCATTACAATATTTGGAGATAATGTGCAAAGTTCATATCTGATCCCCAAATATAAATATTGCTTGAAGAATTTTATTAAAATTCTAATTAGTAGTGCCTCTGCAGAAAAGTTTCTTCCAATGTAAACTAATAAATTTAAGCTATCTAAACTTAAAATGACTCGAGAAATGTTGGGTTTGTACTATTATCAGAACACAAATTATGAGCAAATTGTGATTATAAGAAAATAATAATTTTACTGAAATGAAAGTGATGAAAATTAAATGTTAGCAGGTAAAACATTTATAAATGTACTTAGAACTTAAAATTATTATTTGTACAAATATTATTTGTACATGAGTGCTAATCCCAACATTTTCTGTTGGAATCGACTCTGCATCAGGAAAACACTTTTTCCATCTCTGGTTATCTCTGAAAATGGTGGAAAGGCAGGCATGAATATTTAGGGTAGAATCATGTTAGAGAACTACAGTTCTAAGTACAAATAATAAGTTTAAATAATTTTAAGTACAAATAAAAATGCATTATATTATTGTTTTCTTTCATTTATTGTTTATTATCAGTTCATCAACAGAACATTCAGGAATGTAGGAGATAAATTAAATTTAGTCATCGTTGGTATTCAGTTACATAAAAACAATAATTACCTGTTTTCGACTTGGCCTTAGGAAGAAATGTTTGATAAGGTAGGAGGACAGAACCTGTTTTAACTATTTGTTCCTTTCATTTACATTTTTTTAGAGAGTTGGACAGTTGGGGAGACTCCATAGATACTATTTCCCTGGGTCCCATAAATGTTTTCTGAAATTCAGACTTCAGCCCCCTTCTCCCTAAAATGCCTCTCTTCAGTGACTCTGTACTTGTCCTTGGTTTCAACTCTCACCTTTGTCAATATGACTTCCAAATTTTGTCATCTAGTCTCCAATCCTGCGTCCACCAGTTACATTTGATGGTTCTTTCTGTCCCCCAGTTGGAGATCAAATACCTTTGAAGGGCACAAGTCCTAGACTGCATCTGCTGGTCTAGCCTCCACAGTACTTAACTCTGCTTTTCAATTCTGAGTGAGAAAACTTGGAGAGGAGGAGCGATGACAAGATCATGGAAGGTCTCAGACAAAACTGGGTGGAGATTTAATAGAGGAAAAAAACAAGGTGAAACTAGTGAAAGAAAAGAGAAAATTAAAATAGTGAAAAGAAAATAGTGAGGAGATGGCTGTTGCCAATGTCTACTCCACTCTTACTAGAAGACTTGCAGGAGACTCTGAGCGCCATCTTGGCTAACCCTCTCAGTTACAGATCAGGGGGTGATGGCCCTGAGAGCAAAGTGACAGCCCCAGAGCCACGTAGCTACTACGTAGTGGATACAGGACTCCAAGCCACATCTCCTGAAGCCTGGACGGTCCCCGGAACGGAGCTCCCATTCCCCAGCCTCCATGTTGCTCACTGATTCCTGACTCCCTCTCCGGGTATTGTCCTCAGTCGTAGGGAGCAATTCCTAGAGTTGCCTGCCCTATATGCCTGCTCCTCAAGGGCAGCCTGTGCCTAACGACAGGTGAACGTGGTACGCAGAGGGCTGGCCTCCCCCCACCAGAAGGACCTCTGTGAGAGCCCACCTTGACTCCGGACCAGGATACAGGGGCGTTTGGTGCCACTGTCACCACTACATGGCAGTTCAGCTTCTCCCTCTGCCCCACCCTGCTCCCCTCTTTCCCTAAGACACTATCATCTCTCTCAGAACCTGGCCCCAAGTACCATCTAAGAAGGCTCTTTTGGAGAAACAACAGACAGATGGAATCACTGATCCACAAGTGCTTTGACTCTGGTGGAGACAATAAGAGGGACATCTTTGCTTCCGGTCACCTATGCATTTCCCATGCACTTCCTCTTCTGTCCTGTTAGTTCCTTGTATCTCAGTCCACCCTAGGACTCACCTACACATGCTAACAAGTCATGGAGGATTCTGTGACCCTCGTCAGCCAAGTCCTACTTTTCAGTCTCCCTTTGGAACCGTCCTCAAAATGTATTTTCTATTTGTATCACCTAAAGTCCCTCGTGGCATGAATGGTTCAGACTGGTTTGTACAAATAATACTGACTGTTGGGCATAATGTTTTATGACCCAAACCCGACTTTCTAAACTGAGCTCCTTTTAATTGTCTCCCATACCTCATAAATACAGCCAGACCCAGAGAGCCTGGAAATGGGCATGGAATGAAGACTATTCTCCACCTCAGCGTAGTCCATGCTGCCAAATCTTTCATGGCAGGTGTCTCCTCTCCCTGCACCTGGTCTATTGCTTCTCCTGAGGGCAGGAAAAAATAGAGAAGTGTGCTTGGACCAGATTCCTGGAAGCTACACCACATTCAAGGTGAATTCTTTAGGTACCCAGCCCAGAAGCTTCTTTCCCCTTCTTGGAATTGCAGTAAATGACCACTTTTTTCCAGGAAGCCTTCCTGAGTCAACTCTACCCTTCTGAAAATTATCTGGAGAGTCACTGACTCACCAAATTACTCTTACTTTGTTCTTTCCTCTTCTAAACCCCCTCTTCCCACCCACACATATAGTATAATCACTGACTGTGGGTGACTGGCCATTATGGATATAATTTAGATAGGACCTGGAAGCAATCTAAACTACTGATCAGCTAGCTGAAGGCAGGGGATTTTTAAAGGTCCGCACTCACACCATCACCAACGTCCCAACTTAAAATTTTTGTTCTATGTCCCCTAATTCTAAGCCCATCTCATCACTTCCCCCAACTCTTCCTTTCATACACTCCCGTGTGCTATCTGCAAATCTGGCTTCTCCACTCCTCTAGATATTCCTTGGGGGACAGGAACTGCATTAAATATCTTGGTCCCCAAATTCTTCTTTCCCTACTCCACTGTCTGTGATGCAGATTTGGTACTTATTGAATACACATTAAATAGAACTACTTAATGCACTATTAGGAAGTCAAATATATAGATACATAGTTTATAATTCTCAAAAATAAAATACGGTTTCCCTAGTTAGCACCACAAAGCTTTCAGGGTCCTTCGCTAAGTGGCTTTGTCCTAGGTGTGGTGGTCTGCCTTGGGGTGCGAGGGGGACCTGGCTGCCGATTTCAGCTGTCCCTGTGTGACCGAGTAACCTCAAGGACTGCTCTTCTGTGACGGACTTGCCTTTCTTCATCACTAAGCGTCGGTGCTTCCTCATTAAATGTTCTCTCCTGTTGTAGGTTCTCGAATGAATTAATTAGCATCACTGGCTTTGCCCCACCCAGCCTGGCAGTGGCCAGTTCAGTCACTTTCCTAAGCCACGTGTGAGATAATCTCCCTCACAAGAGCAATTTACCTTATATTAATCCTTCCAGAAGCTGGAGAAGAACACACTTTGCATTACACTGACCTGGGATTGCAGTTCTCGGTCCAAACTCTCTGTGTGCACGTCACCACATCCACGCAGCTCTCTGGATTAGATCTCATTAGGAGGCAGAAGGACAGGCGAGGCTGTTCAAGTCCATAAAGAGCCTTGTTGGGCTTCTGGACGTGCCTGTGCAGCTTTCTGCCACTTTAATGTGTCACATCTTTGTGGGAATGACTGTCATTTATCACATTGGAATCCCATCTTGTACACTGTTCCCAAATCAATATTACTGCTTTGTCAAGGGCTTGGCATTGAAAGAAAGAAAATGTTTTATCTGAGATCACAGAATCGATGACCCATAAGGACACATAAGGAGTGTGGTTAAAGTGATTCACTGTCATAACAACAATGCAGCTGAAAAATGTAAAAATTGATTTAATCTTTTTTATGCAAAGGGGGATAATGCGGGGGAGGGTGTGCAAAGCACAGGTTTTTTAGATCAAACTATTCATTAGCATTTGGCCCACATATATTAGACACAGTGGGCTTTACGAAGATGCCCTGAAGATGCAAGAATGGGTTAGAGCCATCCCTGGTAGTTTCCTGGAAGTTACAGATGCTCTCTCTAGCCTGCGAGGACTGCCACAACAGAATGCCACGGCAGCTTAAGCAACAGGAATTGATTTTCTCGCACTCGTGGGGCCCGGGAATCCAAGAACAAGTGCCAGGGCCTGGTGTCCCTGAGGCCTCGCCGCCTCCTTCGCAGAGGCCCAACTTCCCGTGTTCCCGCATGGCCTCTCCTATATGTGCGCCCCTGCTGCCCCTTCCTTCCTGTAAGGACAGCAGTCCTCTCGGATAGGGACCACCTTTGAGAGTGAATTTAACCTTCAAGGCCCTCCTCTCTCCGCAGAAAGTCACCTAGGGGGTCAGACTTCAGCACAGATATTTGGGGACACAACTCAATGAATGTTTTTGAAGTAAAATAAGCATGGAAATGAGAGACTTCATTTTCAACCTACTTACAAGTCAACTCAGTGTTGCTTATTCTGGAAATAAGATGTCTAGAGGATTTGACTTAGCCATTAATAAAGAAGACAGCAAGGCCTCTCTGGTGCGCAAGAGGTTAAGTGTCAGCACTATGAAGCTATCAGTAGCCACTGCAGCACAAGTTCGATCCCCGGCCAGGGAGCTTCCCACAGGGCACAGCAGACCTCGCCTGTCTCCCCGCTGTTCCCCTCAGCAGAGTACTTTAGTCAATCTGCCTGTTCTGCTCCCCACTCTGTCTCTGGTGAATCCTCTCATCCCCCCACACCTCTGACCTATACCCCAGTTCTTATGTGTCTAAATAAACCTTTTAAAAAATTAAAAAAAAATAGTTGTGCCTAGCCTGAGAAAGTATTCCCCCCCCCTCCATTTTGCACCTGGATGAACATTTGGATTAATTCTCCAGCCTGGTTTCCAAAGGTTGTTTCCAATTCTTGACTATTAAAATTATTGTGCATCTCTCTCTCTTGGTATGTCTGTTTGAGAAAAGTTGTAAGGAGTAAAATTGTTGGACATCAGGCACATGCACCAAAACGTATTCATTTTGTATTAAGCTGATTGAACTTGCTTATAGTCCCACCTGCAAGTATGAGTTTCCATTTTCCTAGTACTTGATACTATCCCAATACTTGATTTTTTTCTCGCGGTCAATTTCATAGATGTCAAGTGGTGTCTCAAATTAATCTGGGATTTCACATTTTCCTGATTAGTAATAAAATTGAGTACCTATTCACATGTGTTTTATGTGGTTAGCTTTTACCTTTTATAAATTATCTATATATTTTCTTGAGCCATTTTGCCTTGGGTTTTCTGACTCTTTCTTGTGTATTTGTATAACTTTCTCATATATTCTACATTTTAATCAGCCATGTTTTGTAATAGATTTTTTCCTGTCTGGTGGCTGTTAATTTGGGTAAAAGGTCTATTTTAATTTGGGTAAAATATTTCATTTTTTTTCATGGTCAAAATCATTAGTTTATCCTCTTATGCTAAATGCTTTTATATCTTGCTTAACAAATGTTTGGTTAATGAAAGCACACAGGGATTGTGTCTAATTTTCCTCTAACAGTTTTAAGGTTATGCTTTTCCCATTTAGACTTTTATTGTGTTTGGCATTTATTTTTGTAAGGACAATGATTTTTCATTTCCCCATTTCAATCTATCAAGCAATCAGTCTTTTAATTATTGATTTGTGAGACCTTTCCCATAATGAACCAGCTTCCTACTTATATGTATGTTTTGCTTCTGAATCTTCCATTCTGTTGAACTGGTCTATCCTGCCACTCTTCGTCATTATGCTGGTTTTTCTTTAATTTGACCTTGTATTGTGTTTCAATATCTCATAGGTAAAGCAAATCTCATCATTTTTTTCTTCTTTTACAAAAGACATAAACCTTTCATAGACCTTTATTCTTTCATATCATTTTTTGTGTTATCTTATCCAGCTATAATTCACATTGAAATTATGTAAATGTTGTGTATTCTTTAGGAGACAATTGGGATTTTTATGTGTTTTCTCAATCATAAACATACAGTTCTTTAATTATTTCTTAATGTTATATTAGTTGTTTTATTATTTCTCTCCATGTAAGTCTGATGCATTTTTAATAATTTCTATTTATTTTATAGTTTTTAATTATTATTTTAAATGGTATTCCTATTTTACTATACTTTGTGAGTCTATTGTCATCAATATTGTTTATTTTCAAAGACATTTTCTGGTTGGTTTTGCTGTTACAGTCATTGCTGATTTTCTCAGGGTCTGCAAATGATCCTTTTTTATTACATTGTTTCCTTTCTTTCTAAATCTCATGTCTCTTGTTTCTTTTTTAGCCACTTATCCATTGGCCAGAACTGTTTGTATTCGAATAATTGAAAGTTGTAACGGCAGTCAAGATCTTTTTCATTTTCCTGACTTTAAAGGGCATGCCTCTAAAACTTTTCTGATAGATAAGGAGAACAAATCCAAAACACTTAAAACAGATTTTACAAGTTTAATGGAAAATTATTACATGAGCGATGAGTTAGGTTATGGTTAGGCACTGTGGCTTGTAGGAGGCTATGAGGTTGTTCCACCGTTAGAATGAAAGTCATCAAAGGCAAAGAGGTGCCACCGACGTGTTAGAACTCAGCAGGTTTTCTCTTTGATTTTATCAGAAGTATCAAAAGAGAATGGAATCAACAGCTGATGATGAAAATGGATGTTAATTCAGTGCTATGTTCTATGGTAACTAAAATCTTTCTTGTTCCACTTTTTGGTAACAATTTAGAAAATGGGTATTTTTAAAAGAATGTTTGAACAAATAAATGACACAAAGTGTAAAGTTTGGGTTGGATCCTTCTTTTTTTGGACCCCAAATGTTGAAGTCGGCACAGTTTGCGGATTGCTGGAGACTCTTCAGTCACCTCTGTCCCTGTGACCATAGTCCCTGACTACACCTTTAAGTCTCGACTTAAAAAAAAAAAAAAAGATTTATTTATTTATTTATGCAAGAACTGGGGTGCAGGCCAGAGGTGCGGGGGTGTGTGTGTGAGAGAGGCTTCACCAGAGACAGATTAGGGAGCAGAACAGGCAAATCCAGTGAAATCCACTGCTGAGGGGAGCAGCGGGGAGACAGGAGAGGTCTGCTGCGCCCTGTGGGAAGCTCCTTGGTGGGCCGATAGCTTCATAGTGCTGAGACTTAACTCCTTGCACAACCAGGGACTTTTTCTGCCTCCGTGTTCTTCCTCTTTATCATATCCTGCATCTTGTTACCAAAAGCACTAGACACTTTTGAGACATCATGTCTGAAGAACATGAGCCTCTCATCCCCAGAAGCAGGTCTGCTGTTTCGATAACACAGAGTACCTGCCAGAGTGAAATCTGCCGACCTCCTCTGCATGCCGGCAGCCCCTTCTCATCTCCATAACCCCGCTTGCTGCCTTGGTTCCTGACAGCTTCTCCTCTCCTGGACTCCACGTCAGGAGTGTGCTGAAATGTTCCTGGCATCTACAGGGGTGACCTGTTGACTGCTCCGCTTTGATGCTCGTTGGTGCTCTTACTCTGTAATAGAGTTTGACATTCGCCTTCATCTGTCTCATGTTGCTCCTCCAAGAGCTCACGGTCCACTTCTGCTTTCCTTTTCATCTACTTGGCAAAGCTCTGACAGCACATCCTCTGCGAAGGCTCCCGATGGCCTCCCTGCATATGACAGAAGGCCTGTCTCCCCAATACAACAAGCAAGCCCACAGCCCGCCACTCAGCGTTTCTCCAGCCACAGCTAATCTCCTGTGGACACTCACCCAGCTGCCATCCCCACTGCGAGTCATACACGTACACGCTTCTGTGTCATTGAACTTGCCGTTGCCTTGCTCTGACTTTGCTGGTCGTCACCCTTTAATCCCCTACTTAGCCTTCAAGAAGCAGCTTGACTGTCAGCTTCCTTACTTCATCTCAATAGTCAGCACTCCCTCCCTTTATGCTTTGACGACAGGGCTCATATACCAATATTGCTGTCTTACAGCCTATTTTAACTATCTGAGACTTGCACATTCAGCTAACATAGGTATACTGTCATTTTGCTTCTCCTAGAAGTCAGGGGGGCAATAGGGATTTTAATTTGCACTGAAAAGAGTTTGTATAGTATGGATAATATTTAGGAAGATCAACTTGCAGGAAAGACTGAATTGAGCGTTCCCAGAGGCAATGGCTACACCCTTATCAGGACTTATGTGGGACTGAGACTGGGATGAGGAGAGAAAGAATGCATGTGAGGTCCCAGGATAAACGACAAAAGATGGTGGTGGTAGGAGAAGCAGTGAGAGAAGCATTCACAATTGTTCTGGAATTTTGAGTGTAGGTGCCCAGAGGGATGGTGGTCTATTATCAGAAACAGGAAGTAAGGAGGAGGAGATGACCTTGAAGGAGAGCCATATTGGGTTCTGGTCACCCAGGACACACAACTGCAAGGTCCCATAGGCCTTTGAAAACTCGAAGGCAGTGCTGGGAACAACGTTTTAACACAACTGGGGAGATGCCACCTTGGAAGGTGAGGTAATAGGCTGGAGATATTACTCTGGGAGACAGTACAGGGAAAGGAGAAACCAGACACTCAGGGGAAATGCAAAAGGGAGAAAATTGGGGCACAGAGAAATGAGGAGAATGGGCCAGAATGCATGCCTGGACCAGGGTGGTGCCTTGCTGCAGAACCAAGAGGAAGGAATTCCAAAGAATCAAAGGCAAGCAACATCAAATTCTTTTAGAAGAAGGGACTGGAGAAGAAGTCCCTGGGTTTGGCCTTGGGGAGGGCCTTGGTGACCTTCAAGAGAGACATTTCTGGACAGAGGAGGGAGTGGGGACACTGCCGGATGTGAAGGGAAAAGTGGGCGAGGAGGAAGCGGCGGCGGCAGGTGCCCGTTCTCCAGAGAACTTGGCACAGCGGGGTGGCAGAGAGGGGTGGCGGGTGCGGGCGGGAAGGGCTGTGAAGTGTGTTTACCACTGTGCGTCTAGGTCATTGCCAAGTCGGTTCAAGGTTAGCTCCAAACCATCTAATGTCCCCTCCTCTCTTCTATTCCGACTGTTGCTACTTCTTCCTTGGACTCCAGGGGACCCCCCAGCCTTTCCCACCGCCATTTCTCCTGACTCCATTGCTGTCTATGCTGGGAAAGGCTTCTCAAGCACTTGTCTTTTTTTTAAGATTTATTTATGCATGCATGCAAGAACTGGGGTGTAGGCAGAGGTGTGGGGTGGTGAGAGGAGCGGGGAGCAGAACAGGCAGATCCACTGAAATCCACTGCTGAGGGGAACAGCTGGGAGACTGGAGAGGTCTGCTGTGCCCTGTGGGAAGTTCCCTGGCTGGGGATCGAACGCATGCTGCAGTGGCTGCCCATAGCTTCACAGTCTGAAACTTAACGCTTTGCGGCACACAGGAGGCCCCACAAGCATTTTCTGATACAGGTTTCTCTCATGGTCAAAGCTGAAATGAAGCCCAAGGCCTCACCTGACAACACAAGACTCTCCAGCTTGGACCTCAGTCTCCTTTCCAATTCCCTTGGCTCCCACCACACCCCAACCCACACCTCAACCACAAAGGGCCATCGCTGCCTGAGCTTGCCCATGGCCTGCCACCCCTGCCTTTCCTACCTGCCCTTCACCAGCAGCAAGCTCCCAGCGCCCTGCCTCAAAGTCTAGCCCTGCCACCCTCCAATCTGAGCTCTCTTTGTTTGCATTCTCTTCTTCTTGAGCGAGTTTCTCTCTGCATCTGTTCTGATGCTGGAAACTGATCTTCCAGAGTTGACTTCTGGCTATAGGAAAGCCTGAGGGCCTTGCACCTTTAGAGGGCAAGCCCCTATTTCTCCTGTGCAAGACAGAGCTGCCCCCGAGGTCATTCGTTGATGCCGCCACCACCATGCAGGCCTCCTGATACCCCCTGGCTTTCTTGTTGCTTTAAAACACTGTTACCAGGGAAGCAACAGGACTGAGTTGAATTTGAGTATGAAAATTGATTTCTGCGCGTGCGCTCACACACACACACACACACACACACACACACACACACACACACGCACACAGAGTCTTCCTATGGCTCTATCACCTCCTTGAGGGTGGGCCTGCATTTTACCTATTTTGTTTCCTCATAAACTTACTACAGGCTGATAACTAAGGACCAAATAAGTTTGAGGGAATTTCAAGGGAAACAAACTTCCAGCCCCCAACTGCCCAGGAGGATGCTGGAACCGGCAGGCCTCTGGGAAGCTAGAGCCCTCCTTGGCCCAGACAGCGCGGCTCCACAGTGGGTGTCTGGCCCTCCCTCTCCGTGGAGTCAGACAGATACCCCATTGTCAGTGCTCTCCAGGGCGGCGGGGGGCTGAGGGCGGCTGTCAGCGCTGCAGAGGTTGGCACCTGGCGATATTTAATTCAGCACCTTATCAGAGACTGCCTTGTATTGTTCTTTAATTGTTTCCCATGTGGCTGTTTTTTCACTCCAACAAGATTCAACAGCAACAAACACTGACTGTGCATCACCTCCTTAGGCGGTGCCAGGTGCCTCCTAGTCACCACAAGGAAACCAGCATCCCGAGTGGAGCATGTTGCTGCTGTCACTGCAGGGAGAAAGCAAGTTTCTGAGACTCGGCGCGGGCGTGTGGCTAATAGGACAAAGTCAGAATATGGGTGAAGGTGAGCCGAGCTCGTGCCTGATCTTTTTGCTCTTCGAGGCCAGGACTTGACCCCACACCCCGCCACCCCCAGACCAGCCCTTCTTCCCATTGGGCCCACAGGCCAAGCTGCAGCTTTGCAGTAAATGGACGGCAACTTCGCCTCCCTCGGCATGTGTGAGAGGATGGAAAACATCAGCTCTTATTCCTGCTGATGTGGGTGCCCAGCCCGGCCCCTGCAGGTGCGAGGGCAGAGCTATAAATGTTGCTGCATTGTTCTCCCTGTCACTGCCAAACAACACCAGCTCTGCGTCCCCAGGGAAGCTGATAAATAAATGAAAGCTGCCACCCAGACAAAGCAGGGCCTGGGCTGCGCCCACCGGTGATTCTGCTGACTTGCTAAGGGGCATGAACCCGTTTTGTGACCTTTATGATGGAAGAACTGGAGGTCACATCAGACCCCAGTGCAATGCAGGCATGGAGGTGGCCAGTGCAGCCTCGGCCCCCTTCCTGGCTGAACCATCTCATACCCTCCTCCTAAGAACCGACAGAGCAGGATCTTTTAGTAGAAGCACAAAAGTCCCTCCCTCTTGGACAGAACTTTATACTTTGCAAAGAATTTCTGAGCAATCAAATAAGGCATATGAGAAGGGCACAGGTGGTGAGTCTCCCTTTTGGAGCACTGCACTAAGATTCAAAGAGGGTGAGAGACTTGCCCGAAGACACACAGCAAGTAAGAACAGAGCTCAGACTCACACAGGGCTCCCCTCCAAGGTCAGGGCCCCTCAGGTCCAGGGCTTCTGTTCTCTTACAGCTGTCTGCCTTCGTGGGAAGTTTCTGGGGCTGTCACCGGTATCTTCTTGAAAGCATAGCCCACCCATGTGAAGTCTCTATCTCGGGTGAGCAGAGTCTAACAGTGCATAGTCCCAGGGAGAAACAAGTGCCTCGCTGACTGTGTACAGACTAGGTAGAAGGAATTTCAGCAAGGAGATCTTGGCAGGACTTTTGATGCTGCTGGTGAAATTTACAAGAGTCTTATTAATATCAGAAAAGCTGGGAGCAAAAGAACAGCTACCAGCCAAGCTAGACCTGAGGTTCCGGGAGCCATTTAAAAAAGAAGGGGCCCCCATCGTCTCCCAGATGGTTTCACCATACAGGTAAATTTGAAATCTTCTGCAAACTTTTGGTGGGATTTAAATATCCCTGT
The DNA here is from genome assembly GCA_004024925.1 of Scalopus aquaticus. NCBI lineage: Eukaryota > Metazoa > Chordata > Mammalia > Eulipotyphla > Talpidae > Scalopus > Scalopus aquaticus. The sequence continues at coordinate 120,968 of PVIJ01000706.1, read as the reverse complement.
TTTCATATAGTAGGAAAAGCAAAAAAAAAAAAAAAAAAAAAAAATCAGTATTGAGAGAATTTTCCACATTATTCTGAAATACTAATTTGCCACTAGGAAGAGCTTTGGTGAGCTCAGGTCAGCAGCCTGAGTGGGTGCCTGCCCTGGTGGGGCAAGGGAGGGGGCGAACCGGTATTGGGGCCTTAAGGAAACCCCTGACCTGAGGAAAAGGGTCCTTCCAGGACAGGGGCCCCGCTGGTCCCTCTCGCCTCCCGGAGTGACAAGGTGACCAGGTAATGAGGGGGGGCTCTGGGATCCACAGCCAGGCAGGGCCTGGCCCCCTCTGGGATCTGCGTGAGCTCATCCCGCTTCCTGCACACACTCGGGAGTCATCAAAAGCCACAGGGCCTCCTGCACTTTCTCACCATCTCAGGCCTCCGGGAGCAGGACGATCCGCAGAAATCAGAACCTGGGTTCACGCCAGGGACGAGGCAGGGTCTGTATCTGCAGGATTAGGGAGGCCCCCGACTGAGGACACCCCTCAACTTCAGACTCCATTTCGCCTTCGGTTTCCTCGCTCCCTCGGGCAGGAAAGGGGCCTTTTCCCTTTCATCCATCCATCCATTCATTCATTCCCTCACTAATTTAAACTCATTTAACTTGCTTTTTGAATGCCCAGAAAGTACCAGGAATTGTTCTAAATGCTGGGAGTAGAACAAGGAACCAAGCACACAAAAACTTCTCCTCTCGTGGGACTTGCGTTCTTCGGGGTGAGTCATCCTTGGGGTCTTCAGTGTCTACATACTAAGTAACACAGGTAAGGAAAAGTACAGTGTGTTACCTGTGATACGTGCTGACTGGTATGAGGGTCACAGAGCAGGTGAAGGGTGATTTGGGGCTCTGGAGAGGAGGTTTGCAGTTTTGAGTGGAAGTGGTAGGGTGGGACTTAGAGGAAGCTGGCAAGTGACTTCTGGGTAGGTGTAGGGCAACAACTTGGCGGCAGAGGGGACAGCCTGTGCCAAGCCCCCAAGCAGAAAGTACCAGTAATACCATTGCTGGGCTAATGCTCAGATTGGTGGGGTGGGGATGTGAAGGAAGGCAGGAGGACACGAGGCTGGACAGGTCAGGGGTCGTGGGGATGCAGACGCTTCAGCTGTGTGAGCCATACTAAGGACTTGGCTTTCCCTCCAGAGAAACCAAAAGTCATCACAGGTGACCTCCTGACAGGACTTCTGTTTTCATAGTGTCACTTTGGGGGCTGTGTTGGGCATGGGGTGTTGGAAAGAAATGAGGGAAGCAGGGAGACTATCCGGAGACATTTCCATTATTTCCAGAAGTGACAATGGCTTCAGTGGAGGCGGTGGCAGTAGGAGGGGTGAGGCATGTCAACATCTGGGGCTGTTTAGGTGGAGAGTCAATGGGATTTCCTGCCCTTGCAGACGGGGTGAGGGGAGGGATGTGAAAGAGATTCCCAGGTTCTCTGGACAGACGGAGCTGCCATTCCCAAATGAGGGAGACGGTGAGCAGACTAGCTGGGGCCTACAGAAGTTCTACCTTGGACCTGATTACAGTGAGGAGATTCTGGATCTGCCCTCTGCTGGAGAGGAGACCCGGGCTGCTTCCCTGCTTGCCTCTCCACCTCCTCACTAGCAAAACGACACCCTTGCAGGGCTACCCACTTCAAAGAAGGGATCCCAACCTCAAGTGGGGATCAGCCCAGGGCCTGACACATAACTGGCTCACAACGCAGTGGACAGGGCAGGGCAACTGACAGTGGCAATCAACATTTTCCAGCTTCTGAAGGCTCAGCAAGTCTGTGTGTGGTGGGGACAACGCCTGAAGTCTTAAAGGTCAGCGCTTTGCCAGCTGCCTGCTGGAGACAAAGGCTGCCTGACTGTCCCATTGTTGCTTTTTGTTTCTTACTGTCTGTCTCAAACAAACAGCCTCAGGCCAGCTCCCGTCACTGCAGGGGACAATCCCAGGGGACTAGACTCCCTTGCTGCCGGCTGACTTAAAACCTCTGTCCTGTGCACCTCTCTTCCAAGACCCTCTCCTGGAAAGAACAGCCTGGGTGTTAGGAGGAGGGCTCATTAGTCCTACCACTAATTGCTAATTGACTGGGTGGCCTTGGGCAAGTGGCTTCCCTTCTCAGGAGGAAAATGCAAATTTTCCCCAGGGATTTACAGAAGTCCTTCCTGCCCTGGAGACTGGACTCAATACTGACTTTATTTCTTCTTAGCTGTGTGACCTCGCACAAGTCACAAGTTCCTTAAACCTCTGTCCTCAGTTTCCACAGTTTCAAATGGGGGAGGGGGGCTATAATACCTTAATGATACAGACACCAGAAGTCTGTTGAGAGAATCAATTAAAGTAAATAAAAATGTTTAAAACCACAATCTGAGTCCACTGAGCTCACAAAGCCTGTTCGCTGTGACACGTGAGTCTAAGGCACTCCTAAGAGCTTCGGATGCTAAGTACTCTCAATGCATGACAGAGTGGCCTTATGTTTCCTGGAGTGTATGAAGCTCAAGCTTATTCAATGAATCTCATGTCAAAGTTACATGTTCTCTATACTATTAAACAGGAACCCCCACATAGACCCCAAACATCAAGATTTGTTTTCAAAATGGAATCCTGCCTGACATTTCCTACATAATCTCTATATTCATTCAGAAAAAGTTTGCAGAGAATTAAATTCTCGCACAGAGTGAATTCCAGAGTATCTGATTTTGTGCACTGCGTCTTTGCTTTTGTTTTTAAACTGATTTCCTCACAGCAAGATCCATGGTCTCTAGCCCTGCTCTCCACACAGGGCGGTGGTGAAGTCAGCCTCTGCGTCACCCGGGCACGGAGTGTGCGCCCCCGGCGGATGGGTTTTGAAGGCTGTGGGTTTTGAAGGCGTGTGTTCAGACTGAGCCTGCAAAACATGTGGGCATGTGTCAAAATGGATTTTTTTAAAGGCAAGAGAGAGCCTGAGGTTTTGCAGTACCCAGAACACACGAAAGCAGCAGCAGTCAGTCGGAGCGCATTACAAAACGGTGCTCGCTGGTAGCCAGATGAGCGCGCTCGGGCCACGGGCCAGATGCCCAAGTCCTGTCTCGCACGCAAGGCCACCGCCCCCAGCTGCCCGCTCTTTGGTCCTCAATGCAGAGCAGAGCGGCTAGTTCCACCAGGCCCTGCGGGTGCTCTGGCCCGGTGGGGGTGACCCTGTGTTGTCCGCCGTGCTCCTTTTACTCTGAGGGTGCGCAGGCCTCTGCTTTCCTAACCTGCCACTCACCAGCTGCTACTGAACCAGCTGTTCATGTTGCTCAAGCGCTTTGAACCCCGTCTCCCCATATGCAGACTCGGAATCCCACTGCCCAGCGTTCCTCAAGGTGGGACGCTGGAGGAGGTGGAGGAGGGCATTGGACGTGTTTGTAAATAGCCATTAAGTGATCCCTGGGAGACAGCGCTGCCCCGACCTTGTATCTGCCCTTGGTCTTTCTGCATTTGGGTTCCTGATCTGTGGCCGAATGGGCTACAGCTTTCTGTCAGCTGGAGCTTAAAAAGATGAATAAGCACCCAGAAGCCAAGGCTTGGACTTGATCTTTTTATCAAACTCCCTATTCAGCTCTGTGGCTGTTTGTGGCTCTCCACTCACCAGGGATGTTTAGAAAGGAGCTTGACCCCTCACCCACCACCCAGCTTCTCAGCCACACTTAAAGGTTCCTCTTATGAATTATCAGTGGATTTTAATTCTGTTCACATCACCCACCAGTGCAGACTTGGGGCATCATCTCTCTTCCTTTGAGTTGAGATTTTCTCCTCTGTTGGGCAAGGAGTTATAGTAAGACTGCTGCCAGTTGAAGCATCCCTTTATAGAATGGTACATTTCTATCATTCAATCAACAAACCTAATATTTAGTCAATTTACTCAAAGTATCAAGATACATTAAACAAAGCAAAGAGACACCCCCACTGACTGGGAGAAAGTTTTCTCACACAATAAAACTGATCACAAAAATCTACAAAGAGCTCACATGACTCAACAAAAACAAAGTAAACAATCCAGTCAAAAAATGGGCAAAAGAGCTAAAAATGCATTTCTCTAAAGAGGGAATGCAAATGACCAAGAGGTATACGAAAAAATGTTCAACATCCTTATAATCAGGGAGATAAAAATCAAAACCACAATGAGATAACACCTTACACCAGTGAGAATGGCACACATTAAAAAAAAACAACAACAAACACAGGAAACAACAAATATTGGTGAGGATGTGGAGAAAAAGGAAGTCTCCTACACTGCTGGTAGGAATGCAAACTGGTCCAACCACTATGGAAAGCTGTGTGGAGATTCCTCAGACTACGAGAAATAGAGCTACCATATGATCCAGCAATTCCATTCCAAGGGATCTACCCAAAGGACACAAAAACATTAATTCAAAAGGATCCCTGCACCCATATGTTTACTGAAGCACTATTTACAATAGGCAAGATATGGAAACAACCAAATGCCCAAATTAGATGACTGGATAAAGAAGATGTGGTACGTATATACAGTGGAATACTATTCAGCCATCAAAAAGATAAACTCAGGCCATTTGCAGCAACATGGATGGAGCCAGAAGGGATCATTCTCAGTGAAATAAACCAGAAGGAAAAAGAAAAATATCAGATTACAGGAGGAATACAGAGGAACCAAATAAGGGATCAAGAGGAAAAAAATAACAACAACAACAATAATAATAAAAACCAGCAGGCAACCATAAATCAGAGACATTCTGTGAGGGAGGGCGAGGAAAAGGGATCAAAACAGGGGAGAGAAGAGCACAGGGGACTAGGGTGATGGTTCCCCGGGGGAACTGGTGGTGGGAATTTTACAGGGAATACACAATGATGTAAAAGATATACATAAATAAAATATATATAAATCCATGAACCCATCAATTTCCTGTATACCTTGAACGTTTACGATAGTTTCTTTAAAGAAGAGCGAGGTGAAGGGGGATCTTTACACCTCTCCTGGGGAAGCTCCACTGCTGGCTCACCTTCCTTTAAGAATCAAGAGCCAAGAGGGATTCTACTCTGTGATGAGGGAAGGGAATGCTGAGGAGTAAGTCAGTCAGGAATAACCATTTGAAGGTGGAGTTGTGTCAAAATACACACTGTGTCTTGCATGAGTTCTCCAGCAAGATTTGTATCCTTCAGTGATGTAAAAGAGACGCATAGAGGAAAGGAGAGAATGCGAGAGGAGAGGAAGATTTGTGCTTTCAGTGGGTTCTATGTCCTTAACCTACTGAGGCCCAGAGAGGGGCCGCGACTTCCCTACTGTGCCACAGATACCTTGTGGGAGACTGCTCCCTGGAACCCGGCTGTCTGTTTCTTCTCTTCTTTCATCTCTCTCTTCCCTATTGCCCAAGAGAAGTTGGCCTTTGTTTTCTCTTTTGAAAAGAAAAGCAGAGATCTGAGAAACCTTCAGTTTAGCTGTCTGATAGCATCAGCATTTTGTTGTCATTAGCAAATCCATTTCTCCCATTGGCTTCTTGCCATCCTGAGACAGAGGCCAATTGGCAGTCTACCCTTATTTAATTCTGAAAACCTGTCAGGGTCATCTTCAGAGTCTGGTTCATTTATCTGATTAGACTTTCCGAAAACTTTGTATTGGTTGGGAAAGCTACAGCCCAGACATGCATTTGCTTATGTGCCTACATCCCCCTGTGTCCAATACAGGTGCACATGCATACACATTTGGGGTACATGAGAGTGCAGATGGTGCTGTGGAGGATGGTGTGGCTTTGTGGGTCGTATCATGGGGCACTCGCCATGAAAGTGGTTCATCTACCCAAAGGCCGGGCTTCCTCATGGATGATCACCGGGGGCCTTTTTTTTTTTTTCTTTTTAGCTCAGAGAGCCTTAGTCTGTGATTCTTTGTTGACTGAGGAACAACTGAAAATGTTTGATTCTCTCAAAGTACATGTTTGCTTCCTGCAGGAGCTCCAGGCCAGAGTTGTGTTATTCTTGACAATTATCCTGTGGTGGGAACGAGACATGCCGTGCAGTGCTCTAGGATGGAGCTTGTGGGGAGTCAGGAGGTTTGGGGTTCAAGATCCGCCAGCACCCTAGACCTGTCTGCATTCCAGCTTAACAGGAGCAGCAGAGCAGCAAGAGGGTCCGTGGCTGCTGAAGTGACCCTGCACGGGGGGCATCTTTTGGTCCTGGGGCACAAAGATGAATAAGCAGCTTCCACGGCTTCCATCATTGCTTAGTCCATAGCTATGGTTAAAACTTACGATCAGGTGTGATCAGCGTTTTATTGAAATACAGCTATATGGAAATATTATAGGAAGGCAGGAGTGAGAAAAATCTCTCTTTCTTAGAGGAATTTTTCTCCAATCTGGATATGGGGCTCACTCAACAGAGATAGTATTTCTTGAGTGCTTTCTTTTTGCCCCTCAGTGTGTTACTAGCTGGGAGAAGGACAGGAAGGAGCCATTTTGAGGAGTAAAAAGGAGGTACCCAAAGAGCAGATGACAAGTCTCCTGATGGCCGCTCATCTTCCTCGAGCATTGGTTAAGCTCAAATCTCATGTCAAGCCATTGGCTGGACTCAGAGAGTGCAAAGAGCAGTGAAGAGCCTTGCCCACTTCTGCTCAGAGAACCCACCTTTCAGGCCAGCTGCAGGGGGACCCAGGAGTCAGCCCTCAGCTACTGCTGCAGGAGGTGTCCCGAGAGCCCCAACACACACCCCCCCCCAGGACTGAGCCTTGTGTGGGGTACCCTCTCCAGCCACTTTGACAGAACATCAGTCCACAGGTCTGGCTCTGGCCTGAGGCCCAGACCTAACGACTCCTGCGCCCGTCCCTGGCACCAGCTTGGTGCTCTCCTCCTGCTGTCTGTACCCAGTGGACTAAGTGCAGCCATCTCACGACACACATCTCCCATCTCAGCCCCAGCTGTCGGCGGGGCGTCACCGCGCCATGCAGCAAGGCTGAGGGAGCCAGAGAAGGTGCCCTGATAACGGGGTCCTCCTGGGCCTGGGATGGAAGCCATTTGTCTCCCCTTGTCCTCTCTGGTCATGCGGCATGGCTGCCTGGGGCACTTGTGTTGTGAGACTGGGAGGGGGACAGGACCGCTTGTGATGCTCTATCCGGGGCCTTGTGGAGCGTGAGTAGTTTCCTAGAAACGCCAAAGATTGTGAGGCATGAATAGCTGAATCCTGCAAGCTGAATGGGCTGCGGGGACCGGTAGCCAGGCCTCGCGTTAATCATAACCACGATAATCCTGCATCATGCGACTCCAGAGGGTGAGGTTTGTGTCTCTTTCCATCTCGTGCACAAATCATAAGGATTCCCTGGCTTGCAAGGGGAAAACAGGGGGCCTTTCATTCCTCACGTTACACTTATCTCCTGGAAATCTCACTTTGCATGATGAGTCTGGGGGAGGGGCAATGGTTTACTTGTTTACTCTACTTTTAAGTTGCAGCTTATAACCCAGAAAGGGATGCAAGAGAAGGTTTACAGCCTCCCTTTTCCACCACACACTTCTTGAGAACACCCCTCCCTACTCCAAGATATGCTTTGGAGGTGCCACCCCTCCAGCCAGTTAATGACAAGGGGACAAGTTTTGCTTTTCATTGAGTGGGGCGGCCCAGGTCTCGTCTGCGGGGTATAAATTTTTAGCTCCGTGACTTCCTGGACCCCTTAGATCAGGTATTCACATCTTTCCGGGCCAGATGGTCCAGTGCTCCAGGATGACCTTGCCGTTCACAAAAATAAGCCCACATATTTGAATAGTGAATTGCAACTTACAAAGAACTTTCCAATATTATCTCATTTGAGCCATGGCAACCCAGAGACAAAGCATTATTATTTCATATTACAGATGCAGAAACTAAATTCAAAAAAGTTGACATGATTTTCCAATGGTTATATGCTCATCAGTGACTAACTACACTTTGCCTCCAGGCAGCTGACTCTCAAAAGCCCCTTTCACTCCCCTGAACCAAACAGAAATAATCTGGGGGTTGTTTACTCTTTGGGGTTATATATAACTGTCTTCCTCTTCAATAGCACAGATAAATGGGAGCTGGTGGAAAATGCCTGCATATTGTTTTGAAAGAGATGAGGAGAAAACAGTAAGTGAAATTTTGAATGCCTGACAGGGTTGCCAAGGAGAGCTGTCTCATGCTTTGGAAAGTTTGGATAGTGACAGCGATTAGCTTCTCTTGGATGGTTATACTAGTATCTTCTGCGATACAGGGGGACAGATAAGAGGAGGTTTCAAGTTTTCATCTAATCTAGAGGACCTGTGTGTCTTTCCTCAGAAATTCTATGGCGTCACCTCTCAGCCGTGCTAGCTCTCCTGAGGCCCTCTGCGATCAAACAAACTGGCTTTCTGGCCTTTTGAAGGTACCTCCTATTTCCCCAAGGATGCAGAATTCTCTCCTCAGCATCTCATCAAACCCACTTAGAAATGGGTCCTCACCATGTAGCAAGTGTGATCAATTACAGACCCACAAAACCATGAACATATTAAACTACTATTATTTCAAGTTGCCCTGCTTTGGGACAGTCTGTTACACAAACAAGAAAAAACTGGAACACATCCTTTTCTCACGGCTAGTCTTGGATTATGACCACATTTTTTACTTCTCCCTGAATATTTTTAAGAAGCACCACAAATATTCAATTCTTTAGCAGGAACTAGGTTATTTCATTGCTAAGCCAATTGCAAAATGGTCAGAGAAACATAAAGAGGGCACAGAACACTTTTGATGCAGCACATGCTGTATTAGAGGCCTGCTGTAGCGTCCATGAGGAAAATGCCAAATCACACCAACTCTTGGAGACTCACAATTATTATTCCATCACCCCCTTCATCGACTGCCCCATCCCATCAAACACTAAGAAGTAGGTACCATCATCTGGGTCTTACTTGCTTTTGCTTCCAGTGTGCTGTGGAAAATGTCAGGACCCCCAGTAGCTCAGTCCCCAGAAGAAAGCGGATCACCAGTTGCCTCCCAGCTTTGAGAACAAATTTTGGATTGTCTTTATTTTCTGCGGTTGCTTCCAAGAAATCAAGAGTCAGGCATTGGGGCATAAAGTACACTGCTCTTCCAGATTACTGAGAACCAAAACAGACACTGATTTTCCATGGCAAGGGTGGTAAGAAGGGTAATCTGAAGAAACTGAAATTTCTTAGATATTTTTTATGAGATTGAGAGAGGCAGATATGTCAAATGATCTACTTCTTTTGGCCGTGGACACAGAGGTGATGGAAGGTTCCTGTCTCCCAGGCTCCATAGCTATACTATAAACAGGAGTATAAGTGTTCTGACTCGGAACAAAGTCCAAACAAGTCCTTCTGGGAATGTGCCCTAAGATGCCCACATACAGAATGGCTCGTTTTGGAACCCAGTGAGAGGTATAGGAACTAGAAACCAACGGTCTGAAAGATCACTGAGACTGAACATAAATGCTCTAACAGTTATCATCCTCCTGTGGACCTGAGTTTGAATCCCAGCCAGCTGAACTCAACACACTGATTGGTGTTTCTTTATACCAGGGTAGTTTCTCTTTAAATCCACCACCCACACTGGCAACACCCAAACTGGATCCTACTTCCTCAAAAAATAAGACCTCAAGATTCCTCTAGAATGAAGTACTTCAAGTTCTAAGCTTCTCCACCACCACTCCCCACATGTATCACCTCTTCCCCCAAGGTAAGAGGAGAAGGGTCCCACTTGATTCTCCAGGTCTCTAACCCTGTGCTTTGTGATACAGCCCCTTCCCACTGGCCTATGACTCTGTTTCAACAACCACCTCTTTCCTTGTTACTTCTCCAATCACTTGTTCTCCCCCGATTCTTCACCTCAGCCAGTAAACATGCCCACGTTTCTCCTTCCCTCAGAAAATCCCTCCCTTAACCCCAAATTCTTCTTTTATCTTTCACCCTCCTGGAACATCTTATGTTCCTGGAATAGATGTCTGTACTTGTGGTCGCTACCACTTCACAGCTTAATCACTCTTCAAGCCACTTTAGCCAGACCTCCTCACTGTTCTAGTTCAAGTGTCCTAGCCACGGTCAGCGTGCGGGTGAATGTGTCACATCTGCTGAGTGCTTAGGTTATCAGACACCCTTTCTGTGTTGAACACTGTGACCACGAGCTTTCCTTGTTTCAGTTTGTATGTCTTGAACGACATCTTCTTAAAGTCTTCACAGAAATGACCAGTTTCCCCCTTCAATATACTGTCCTTCGGAATACAGCTTTGACCCACTACACTTCTCCCGATAAATGTGTTAGTGGCTGGGGCCTCCCTGGTGGCGCAAGAGGTTACGTCTCAGCCTGTGAAGCTATCCACAGCCACTGCAGCGCGAGTTTGATTCCCTGCCAGGGAGTTTCCCACCGGGCACAGCAGACCTCTCCTGTCTCCCTGCTGCTCCCCTCAGCAGTGGATTTCAGTGGATCTGCCTGTTCTGCTCCCCACTCTGTCTCTGCGGAATCCTATCATACCCTGCACCTCTGGCCCACACCCCAGTTCTTCTATGCAATAAATCAAAAATAAACTTATAAACTTATATTATTCCCTGCTTAACCCTTCAGAGGCCCTTTACTACCTACAGACATAATTCCATTCTGCTTGCCAAGCTATAAACGGCCCTTCTAATCTCATTTCCTGCTACTACCTGCTCTTTGGCTCTATGTTCCCAAATTGACAAAGTGTTAGTGGCTCCCTCATAATCACCTTGCTCTTGCACACCTATGCTTGGGTCATGCCCAGAATTTTATTCCTTCCTTTCATTAACTCTCCTTTAGAGCCAAATGTAATGGCTCCTCTGAGAAGGCAGCTCCAAATCTACAGGTAGTGCTCCTTCTCCCTTCACTCTTGCCTTCTCTCATCACCTGTCCTGCCAATGCATCTACACACTGTGTGAATGTCTGCTCCCTCGCAATATGGTAAGTTCCTTAAGAACAGGAACTAATTCATCACTGCAGTCTAGAATAGCACATAGTCTAGACACGATAGGCATTTAATAATGTTTCAGTGGAACAGAACAACCGGGTTGACCTTAGGAAGTCACCTTCCCCATCTGGACCTCCGGCTCATCACTGGTGAATGAGTCAGGGTGGAAACAAATATTCTCTAACAGAGGTGTCTTCCCTCTGTAACACCCCATACTTTTTGTGGTCTTCTGAGCAGAGAGGTGTTGACAAGCCAGGGTTGTCCAAATGTCTTATTTCTCATCCAACTGCATGTGGAATAGATTTTTTTAAAAAAAAAAAAGAACAAAAATAATATGCGTTTAGACTTGCTGCAAGCGACTTGCTAGCTCTTTGCATAGAAGTGCTCATTTGCTATTTATACCTAACCTTGAGTGGGCATAATGAGCCCCACTTTTCATGGGGAGAAATCTGAGGGGTCTGCCTTCTTCACCAAGTCACATGAGTAAGGAGAGGCAGCAGCAGGATAAAACCCTGAATGTTCGATGGAAGAGTCCACACTCACAACCATTGCCCGATAGTGCGGAGCTAGGCGGACGGTGAGGCCACAGACAGGTCGATCGAGCCGATTCAGGAAGGAAGGAGGAATGAAGGCTGCAGTGAGGGACAGAGGGAGAGGGGTTGTAACTCACTCCCCAGGCCCACAGGAAGGTGGCCGGCTCAGCACGGGGCTCAGCTACCCCTGGCTCCTAGGCATTTTGCTGGTCAAAAAGGGGGAGTTAGTAAAATGGGACTTTATGAGGAGTCTTTGGGCATAATGAATTCTTCCTTCATTTGTCATCGTCTGCTAATTAGGCTACATTTTGTGGGATTTAATGTGGCCTGGCCAGAATTTCCTAGATATTTTATTGTCATTTAGCATTAGTCAGGCTCAAGTTAATGGACATGGGCAGCTTTATTCACCCTGGTTTGGGTCCCCCCGTTGCTATTCTATCTTTGGGTATTCATCCTCACGACAGCCATCAGCCAGTATTGATTTAGGCACTGTACATTTCCATAGGAATTCCATTTTAATTCAATATTAGAGTGTCATTAAAATGTAAAGGAAAGGGCATGCAGAAGTCGCCTTCAAGCATTACTGTCTCAGGAAAGGCTGCATTTTAGTCATTCTGCCAACTCCACTTGGGGTAGGACAAGACTCGGGCATAAAGGAGTCCTCCTCGATCATTCATACAACAGCTGACAGCTGTCTGACATGGCCCATGGTTAACAGTGACGGTGGAAGACATGGAAGGCAACTTGGGGGGAGAAGAGCAGGAGGAGGGAGGGAGGAAGAGGAGGAGGAGGAAAAGACAAGGAACAGAATGGCAGAGAGGTGAAGGGGAAAGGGAAGGAGGAGGAAGAGGAAGTGGAGGATCACGCAGGCCCACAGGCCCACTCTCTGCAGCTGGAAGTTGGAGACCTAGGAGCGAAGACAGCGCGCCTCATGGAGTAGCTCCAGCAGGAGCCCCAAGACCTGGGAGCCAGGAGAGGTGAGTGCGTGAGCCCCTGTCAACGTCTGCAGGCTGGAGGTCCAAGAACAGCTGATGCTTCAGTTTGAGTTTGAGGCTGGAAAAAGCTCAGACCCAGCTCCGCAACCAGGCCGGCGGAGCTCACTCTCACTGTCTCACGCAGGCGAGGGTCTGTCTGTTTGTACCCTCAGGCCCTCTCCTGTGGGGGCCGGTCAGAGTAGGGAGAGCAAACTGCTTCCTCGGTCTACCCGTGTCAATCTCATCAGAAACGCCCTCAAAGACACACCCAGAATGAAGTCAGCACCAAACAGGCCACAGCCCAGTCAGCTGGGTGCACGGCGTTAACTACCACAGAGACCAAGAGACGGGCTGCTCTTGTTTGGCTCATCCCTTAGATCACCTTATATCTTGGGTTGCCAATGTCAACATCCTCTCATTTTTCTTTGTTGTTCTCCCCAAGGTCAAGCAATCCAAGAATTGCCATCAAGGACCAGAAGATAGGACAGAGAAGAAGGCCAGACTCTCCTTCTGAGCCTCCAAAGGTGGGCCTCACTGTTGGTGCAGTGGGTTAAGTCTCAGCACGATGAAGCTATCCGCAGACAGGGGGCCAGGAGCAAGGGGATGGGAGAGAGGGAAGCAGCTAACTTCTCCTGGGCCCACTTCCTTGCTGTTATTTGGATTCCTTCTTTACCTCACCCGTTCCTGTTCCCACATGTCTGGCACATGGTGGCATTGAGTAAAAGATTGCCAAGCAAAGGAAGAAAGAATCAGTTAGAGGAAGTAAGAGTAGCTGGTAAATGACTTCCCATGGATGCTGAGGAAGAAAGGGCCCGGCCTCACCCTATGGCTCTGTCCCAGCGGGTCCCTAAGACACTTCTGGCGGTGGACAGATAAACAGAACATTTCATTTACAAACCTGCAGGGCAGCTGCCTCTCCAGACCCACAACTTAGTCAGATGTCCTCCTGGAAGAATAATCATACCATTACAGAACTTTGAAGTTAAAAGTTTACATTGGAGAAGATCTCATCGCAGGGATCTTAGAATTTTAGAGTTATGAGGAACCTGGTGATCACTTAGGTTCTACTTCATCCTTGTTTGAACTTACATTAATGAAGAAATTGAGGACCAGAGAGGGAAGGTGACTTACGCCAAGTCACACCGCTGGCTAGCTTTGGTTTCTGTGACTGCATTCTCGTGTGGTGTGTTAACACTTGGGGAACATCGCTATTCTTTTCCAAAAGCTGGGGGAACTGCATCCAGGAGCAAGCTTTGCCCACAGATGTCACCATGATCTTTCCCACCCCTCCCATACATTCGTCAGCAACCTTGAATCCTTTTCTGACCTGAGAATGTGCCAGGGGGCTTTGGAAGTGGGCAAAGTTATCTGAGGCATCCAGGTCCCCTCTCTCCTCCCTGGCTTCACTGGCAGGGTCTTGCTGGACTTCCCTTCTGCGCCTGCGGCCTCTCCCCAGGTCTCTCACTTTCCACATCTTCTCCATGGTCTAAAAGATGCTCTTGCTTAGGCCTCCCTGGTGGCACAAAGGGTTGAGTCTCAGCACTATGAATCTATCCCAGCCACTGCAACACAAGTTCGATCCCCAGCCAGGGAGCTTCCCACAGGGCGCAGCAGACCTCTCCTGTCTCCCCACTGCTCCCCTCAGCAGTGTATTTCAGTCAGTCTGCCTGTTCTGCTCCCCACTCTGTCTCTGGTGAATCCTCTCACTCCCTGCACCTCTGGCCTGCACCCAGCTCTTGTAGGCATAAATAAATAAATCTTTCAAAAAAATAAAAGATGCTCTTGCCCATGGAGCCTCACATCTACTCCCATCTACTCCCCAGGCTTCTCCCATTGAGGTAGTATGAAATGCCAGACCAAGAAGCAGGAGAGAAAGACCCTGGGTTCTCCATGCAGACACAGAAGACACCATCTCCTGCTCAGAAGCCACAATGGATCTAAAAATTCCTTCCTGACCCACTGGAAATGTCGTGAGGAGGTATCAGGAGTCAGACAGAGGTCTGGCTCTCTAAGTGGCAGGAGGTGCGTGCGGAATTTGAAATCATCTGATCTCATGTGTGTCAATGGCTCTTGCCACCAAATCCATCTGGGCACTTAAGGGTCCTCTTTTGTATCTCAGAGTGTTATCATACAGAGGATTCATTAACACTTTGTGTGCCGGTGCCCTTTAAATTTACCAGCCCTTAGGGCCGGCCATTTTCTGTGCCACTGCATGAATGGTATAAACATTCAATAAAACACACAACTCCTGAACTACTAGATATATTTTAATGAAATTTTAAATGCACAGAGATTATATACCAGAGTAATCAATTAGAGTGGAGTAGTGTTCAAAACATGTCCCTCTATGGAGTGGAACACAACAAAATCCACAAATACAGTGGGTTTCTCTTCTCTTTTTCTTGGCTGCACATACTCTACATGGTCTCTGAGGAATTTTCTTGCTCCCAGCACTATTTTCTCTACTTTATGCTTTTTCATGTCCCCTTCTGTTCTCAGCAGCCATGATTGTGTAATGGTAACAATAAATGTAACAGGTTAAAAAAAACTGTAATATCTCTCTAAAACACCTTACACTTTCACCTAAACAATGTGTAAAGCTTCTAGACTGAGTACGATCAAAGAATTAGCTCCTAATAGTTCCAAATAAATCCACCGTGGCATGAAAAATCTGAGACTAGATGAACACGTGTTAATACGTGAGTGGCCACCTGCTACTGGTGACAAAAACATGTACTAATACGTGAACGGGCCACAAAGTGTTAACAGGTATGAGGAATGAGCAAATGAGGAATGTTGAGAAAAAATAATAGAAATCATTTAAGTATCCATAGGCTTAAGAGGAGAAGACCAAAAGGTAGCTCCATCTTTGGGTCCATGGGAACAATACTTTGAGAGTTGATGGAGCAACAGTGGAGGAAATAAGCTCTTGTCTGGCAACAGTTGGTGTTCCCAACAGTGAAGGGAGAGAGGGTCTCCATCTGGGCAGAGGCAGACCTTCTTGAACTCATTATGAATAACTTTCCAATGACTTCTTTTTTCACAGAAATAGGAAAAAATCCAAAAGTTTCCATGGAACCTCAAAAAGGAAATGTAATTTTGAGAAAGAAAAATAGCTGGTGGCAGCACATTTCCTAATTTCAAACTACATTACAAAGCTATCATAATCAATAGAACATGACATTGGCCCAAAAGCAGAAGCAGAGATCAACAGAACAAGATAGAGAGCCAACAAATAAGCCCATATATATAGGATTAATTAGTTCATGACAAAGGAGGCAAAAATATACAAGGGGGGAACAGGACAGTTTCTTTCATAAATGGTGATGGGAAAACTGGACAGTCACATGCAAAGGAATGAAACTGGATCACTTTCTTACACCATCCATAAAAATTAGCTCAGAATGGATTAAAGGCTTGGACATAAAATTTGAAACCATAAAGCTAGACGCAGTCACTGAGGCACAGAGAAGTAAGGGGACTTGTTCAAGGACACTCAGCCAGTGGGAGAGCTGGGGTCAAAGGCACTAAGCTTGGTTCCGGTTACGGAAGGTTTTAACCAACGTATGTTGCCCATTCTCTCTTCCTCTGCCAGCATCATTCTATTGTGTTCCTCCTACATTCAACACATAATTCTTTTGTCTTTTTGTTGCAATTTTTGGTTTCTGCCCCTATCAGACCACACACCTCTGGGAGCAGCATGTGACAGGTACTCACTGGAAAGAGCGGCAAGGATGAAGGAATCTTCTGTCACTCTCCCACTTGAACTGTCTGCTTTACTACAGCGTAACATACGAGAGGTCACGAACAGAGGCCATCTTTGTTGTCATACTGGTGTAGAACCTTGCTGAGGATGTAGCAGGGGCTCACACAGGTTTGTGGCGTGAATACATTGAACTGTCACTCTGGGACATTCACCTGTTCTCAGTGTCGCCCTATTAATCAAAGTTCAGCTTTGGGCACACCCACGCTCTGCTGCACTGGCCTCTGCTCCTCCCAAGGTGCTTACCTTGCCCTCCTTTCTGGATTCTTGACCTGTAAAAATAGTGCCTTATTCACTTCCTAGCCCCAGGGCCCACTATGCCTCATAAGCAAGCGAAATGTGTTTTTAGATAGAATCGAATAGTAGGTCTCAATACGCATCATGGGTGAATTAGCAAGGAGGAGCTTGCTTGGCAGAGCAGACCATGTCAGAGAGGTTGGATAATGCTGGAACACCTGGCTGTTGGTGGCAGAAGGGCAGGTTGCAGGGTGGTGCGGAGGTGCTGTGGATGACTTTGGGAGTTATCTGGAAAAAACAGCAAGGTGTTCCAGGGAGAGCCTGGCTTGTGGCTGCCAGTTCAGGATTTGAGACTTGGGTCACTGACATACGTACACACCGCATGACCTTAAGTGACATTTCGCCCGCTGAGATAAGGAACATGCAAATCTTCCCAGCTAATGGACCCTGGTCAGAGACCTAGTGCATTCCTACAAGTAGGAAGTTAATGCCCAAGTATTGCTTCAGAACCCTAAGAGTTAAACATCTACCTTCCTCTGAACAGCAAAGATGCTGAAGAGATAGCACATGATCAGGTAGTTGAACAATTCATTTCACAAACTCAATGAAGCATAATGATCTGATTAATATTAACTGCCTTCTCTTTCCCTTCCAGGCATGGGGTGAGGATGGAGAAATAAAGAAAGAGCGAGGCGAGCACAAGGGACTGAATTCTTAAGTAGTGTGATTCAATTACCTAGGAAAGATCTTCAAAAATGAGCATGCAATTACTACTAATTGCAAATAGTACTACTGATAATGATAACAATCCATCACTTTGCCTGGTCCTGCTCTAAACAAGACCGCAGGCTTCACCACAGACAAATCACATTCATGATCAGCGCCCAGGTTGGGGGGAGGGGGTGGCGGAGACTGTGGTCACCGGGGTTTAGAAGATTCTGGATTCTGAATGGTGGAGTAACAGATTCCCAGAAACCCAACCCCACCCTTGCCCACTACACATCCCTGGACTCCACCTCACCTAGCCTAGATCCTAGGCGACAATGACCTTGCCTCAATTAGGGTCCCAAGGTGTTCGTTTGGAAGCGCTGCCCTTCTTGCTACAGGTTATTCTATAATGGGAACCTTGCTCTGGAAGGGTGGAGACAGTTCTGTTTCCATTTATGGACCCTAACAAGACTTGGGACCTTGCCTATAAAATAAAGATGATGCTGATGATTACCTCCTCTTTTGTTTAAGTGGCAGTTATGTGGGAAATCTATCATGTGTCTTTGAGAAAACTGTTCTGTGTATATGAAACCACAGATCCTTCTGAATTTTCTTCTGGTATTCTGAGGAAATCACCTGGCAACATAAGTCAGGAAACTAATAACATAGTCAAACAAAGACAATCCCTCCTGGTCAGTGTTAGGAATACGTTACCCTCCACCCCTTGGATGACAAAAACCACAGCAAGCGTCTGATGTCACAAGGCAGTGGGGTCAGAGATGGCACAACTGGTAGGTTTTTTTTTTTTTATTGTTATTTGTATCATTTACATTACTGTGTATTCCCCTTGGGCAACCCACCGCCGATTCACCCATGACCCATCATTGTAGTCCTTTGGCTCTTTTCTCCCCTTTTTGAGCCCTTATCCTCCCCCTCCCTCACTGAGTGTCTGTCTCTTATTTGGCTCCCCTATATTCCTGTTATAAGTGAAACCATTTGATATTTTTCTCTTTCTTTCTGGCTTATTTCGCAGAGCATGATCCCTTCTAGTTCCATCCATGTTGCTGTGAATTGCATGTGTTTATCTCTTTTGAATGCTGAATAGTATTCCATTGTGTATATGTACCACATCTTCTTGATCCTATCATCTATTTTTGGGCATCTAGGTTGTTTCTATATTTTAGCTATTGTAAACAGCAAACAGTGCTGCAATAAACATACCAATGCATGTATCCTTTTGGATTAATGTTTTTGAGTCCTTTGGTATTACTGGGTCGTATGGAAGTTCCATTTTTAGCAGTTTGAGGAACCACCATACAGCTTTCCATAGTGGTTGGACCAGTTTGCATTTGCATTCCAGTTTGCATTCCCACCATGATGTTCCTTTTCTCCACATCCTTGTCAACATTTGTTGTTGCCTGTTTTTTTAATGTGTGCCATTCTCACTGGTGTGAGGTGGTATCTCATTGTGGTTTTGATTTGCATTTCCCTGATTAAAAGTGATGTTGAAAAATGGCCATCCTACCAAAAGTAATTTACAGATTCAATGCTGTACCGATAAAAATTTTAATGACATTCTTCAAAGACATAGAAAAAATAGTGATAAAATTCATATGGAACCATAAAAAACCCCTAATAGTTAAAGACCTCCTCACTAAAAAGAAAGAAAATGAAGGTATTACACTCCCAGATTTCAAACTAGCATACAAAGCCATAGTAATTAAAGCAGCATGGTACTGGAACAAAAACAGACACAAAGACCAATGGAATTGAATAGAAAACCCAGAAATAAATCCACATATCTATGGACAACTAATCTTTGACAAGGGTGCAAAGCATATGCAATGGAACAAAATCAGTTTGTCCAATAAATGGTGCTGGGAAAACTGGACTGCTACTTGCAAATAAATGAAGCGAGACTACTACCTCACACCATGCAAAAAAACTAACTCAAAATGGATAAAAGACCTGAATATAAGACCTGAAACCATAAAATACATGGAAGAAAACATAGGCAAAACACTACAAGACATGTATCTCAGTAAAATCTTTAAAGACACATCCCCCAAAGCGAAGATAATGAAGGAAAAGATAAACAGCTGGGATTACATCAAACTAAAAAGCTTCTGTATAGCAAAAGAGACATTAAATAAAACGAATAGACACCCTACTGATTGAAAGAAAATTTTGCACACAATACAACCGATAAGGGACTGATCACAAAAATCTACAAAGAGCTCACAAGAATCAACAAAAACGAAGCCAATAATCCAGTCAAAAAATGGGCAGAAGAGCTAAAAAGACACTTCACCAAAGACAAAATGCAAATGGCCAACAAATATACAACTGATAGTTTCTTTAGAGAAGACGGCGCTGCTGGGTACTCACCAAGGGTCAGCTGGCGATGTTCTCAGCTCCTTCTCTCTTACCTGGGTTACCCGGATGTTGATCCTCCAAAGAAGCTTTGAGCCCCACTTTCCTTTCCTCATTCTGATTCTGCATTAAAAAAAAAATACATCATTATAAAAGTTCATTTTTTATCACTTCCCCTGAAACAAAAGAAATACGGAGACATACCAAAACCCAAAAGGATATAGCCTGGCAAAGCCAATGCCATTTCTTGCTTTATCCTGCGTCTTGGATTAGCCAGGAGATACAGCTCATTGAAATGGGAGTTCTGAATACATCAAAGGGTCCACCTGATCCTATCAGCAGGGTGCATCCTGTGCTGGCCCCATACCTAGTGGATCACCTTTCAGCTGAGCAGAGCAAGGCTCCCTGCAGGGAATTGGGCGCTTCTACAATGACAGGAGAAAGCCGCGCGGCATTGTGAAGTGCTTCAGCCCATTGTCTCCTGTCTGCTCTCATCCTGAAGTGCGGAGGTCTTGCCGGAAGAGACACCAGGCTTTTCCCGACATGTATCTGTGTGGATGAGCGCCCTTTTCTATACTGGACAGAGTGATTCATTGGGTGAGTGCATCACCTAATGCAATTGATCCTTTTCAGTCTTCAGTGGGATCCCTTCAAATAATCGCTCATTTTTACTCCTGTTTTGCAGTTAGTCACACTATAGCGCCAGCAAGGCACAGGGCAGGTTCTCTAGGATCCGGCAGACAGGTAAAGGAGGAGTCCCGGAGCCTTCAGTTGCTTTTTCAGGTTTCTAATTATCTTTCTGCACCATTTGTAGAGAGGCAACCAGGTACAGGGCAAGCTGGGGGGCCGGGGAGCCGGGATGCTGGCAAGCCTCCCAGCCCCTGGCGAATCTTCACTCTTTCTGGGCTCTCGGGCGTTCTCCCGTGGTCTCTTCGCTGGTCCGCTGCCCTCTCTGTTGTGTGCTCTCTCTGCTGACCCCACTCTTATATGCTCCGCCTCCAGGCCCAGGTGTGCCCACTCACGCACGCCCACACCCCACTGCCCGTGCCGCCATCAGGCTGCATGCGGGACCGCAGGGGTCCATCATTGATGCTAATGGCGGGAGGGCAGCAAATCCTGATAACTTCATTTACCCTGCAAATATAACAGTGATTTGCAGAGTAAACCCCAGTATTGGAACGATAAGCTCCCGTGATGCACTTTAGCATCCCTCTCGTCTATCTGGAGGTCTGGGATCGTCTCCCACAATGCCCCCAAAACTGTGGCTAAGAGGAATCAGATGCAGGGAACCAGCCCTGAAAACCCCACACTCTCCCAGCTTCAGTTAAGTCTGTGGTCACAGCTACCACACAGTTGTCATTCTTAAGCCACCAGAAAAGTGTGGCGGTGGAAAATATCCAGGGCTTTGTACGGCCTGAACTCGGCTCTCAGGCACCAGATGCTGGGGTCCATCAGCCGGGGAGACACAGCTGCCTCTAATCTTCCAATTCCATTTGGATTTCAGATCTATGGAACAGATACACCCTGACCCACTAGCTACACACCCAGGAAAGTTCTCAGCCTTCAGGGAGCAGGAAATTACCTGGCCAGAGCGCGCAGACCCCACTGGGGCAGTTCACCAGGCTGGGGTGTGCTAGAAGAGATCTGACCCCAGCTAGCGACTCAGGGCACCGCGTGCGGTTGTCCTGGGGAGCGTATGTGGAGGCCAGCTCTGAAGCAGGGGGGCTTCCGTCTGGGAATTCCCGCCAGGAGGCCTGAGACATCCAGCTCCTTGTTCTTCGGGGTGCCCAGTGTCATTGTCTGAAGGTGTAGCCAGTCCACCCTTGTTGGAAGTCTCTTCTACGTCAGAGTGAGGGTTTGGAGGACAATGTGTCTGATGTGGGTTGAACTGTGCCCCCCCCAAAGTGGGATGTTGGCGTCCCAACCCCCAGATCCTCAGAATGTGATGTTATTTGGAGGTAGGTTCTTTACTGAGGCAACCAAGACGAAACGAGCCCAGTAGGGTGCCTTCTAATCCAGCACAACCTGGGTTCTTATAAAAAGGGGGAAACTCGGATGCAGGGGGACACCCCTCAGGAAGACTGAATGCGAAGGCTGGAGTTACCCTCCCAAGAACCAAGGAACCACCTAAAGCGAGGAGGGAGACCTGCAACAGAGCCTTTCCCGGCACCTTCAGGAGAGGTGGGGCTTAACCTTGAACTTGATTCTCCAGACCAGTGAGGCAACATGCTCCTGATGTTGGGGCTACTTTGTTATAGCAGCCCTGGGAGTGAACACAATCGGGACCCACAAATTCTCCTCACTGTGATGCGTGAGCTGTGCTGGAGACGCTCTCGGAGCCAAGCCCAGCCAACTGGGACCGACTCCCAAGGCAAGGCCTGGGCAGTTGAATCCTCACAGCTTCGCTCTGGCAAAGGTGGAGCCTCAGCCTGCCAGGCCGGCCCATTTCTTTTCCCATTTCTTTGGTGTCCTGTGAGTAGGGGAGCGGTGCTGGGTAGGGGTGGAAAGGGCCCTTCAAGTTGCTCTGATGCAAAAAACCACGGAGGTGGTCACCGGGAAGCTGGCCCGGAGTTACAATCCCAGGATGTGCTCTCTTAAAAAGCCACTAGCATCACCGTCATCACCTCCTCATCACCACCTCTCCCCTGGCATTGGTGTATTATTTTGCGACCCTTAAATACCTTGCATTTGCTTATCACGACATGCTAGGAAACCAGCAGAACTTTAACTAGATGAGGAAGCAAGCAAACTTCGGAAAATTTCGGCAATTCATTGGAGCTCTCCAGCTGCTTCCTAATCCAGGAGTGCAGACCTTCTCCACCCACCTAGGAGAAGCTCCGGCCAGCCCCATTCGACCCCTGCAACCTGAGTTCTGGGATGCTGGGGGGCCCTGTCCTGAGCCCAGCTCCTCCTTGCCCTGTTAATTATCCTGAGGACTCCCTGCCCAAAGGAATTCAGAACATGCTGTGGTTATTTGTGGAGCACTTTATCTCTGGGAGATGGGGGCTTACACAGCTCAGAAAAAGCAGCACTTGCCCACACAGACAACACTGCCGAGGCTATTAATATCCCAACACAATAGCTCAATGAGAGGTGGAGTGTGGTTGGCCTTGGCCACGGCCCTGGGGATAGCAGTATTTTATAGCAGCCTTGCAAATACCCCAACAATAAGACTCTTGCCCCCCCTTCTGATCCAGCACAGACAGTAGAAAAAAACAGGGAGAGCCTTGCATGAAAGCACCATCGCCTGCCAGTACCAGCTTTCCTGGGAGATAAGGACAAATGGAGGCTTGAAGTCTCAAAATAATATTTGATTAGAGTACCTCTTTTTTCTAAAGCATCCCAAGCATTCTGCATTTGTTGTCTTTCTCAGGCTTATAGTTATCTTGGTGCATAGGGAAGGGGTAAACATGTTCAATGCATTGATTCGCTCAAAAAAACACGCACTATTTCTACCATGTGTCTAACCCATCCCAGGCTTTGAGGAAACTAAGCGGAGGAGGGTAGAGGTCATATGTGCACCAGGTCATAACTCGGTGGGTAGAGACAGTTGAGACACTGCTATCTTGTCATTTGACAGCCCCTACGCAGAAGAGTGCGGTTATTGTAAGAGTGTGGTTATCGGCATAGCCTGAGATCTATGTGTACCAGGCTACGATGGCCCAGGCGAAGGAGGGTCCACCCAGTCAAGAAGAAACAGAAGTCCAGGAGACTTCAAAGAGCCCTTAAGGATGATCTCAGGGTTTGCAGGGATCTTAGGGGTGAATGGACAGTCAGCAGGTCCAGCAGGGAAGGACATTCCATCAAAGGAAAGAGGAAGGCAATACAAGGGAGACATGCTAGGTTGGCGGCTAAGAAAAAGGACTTAAGACCCAGAGATGGAGGGCCTCCCTGGTGGTGCAACAGGTTAACTCTCAGCATTATAAAGCTATCACAGCCACTGCAGCACGAGTTCGATCCCCAGTCAGGGAGCTTCCTACAGGGCGCAGCAGACCTCTCCTGTCTCCCCACTGCTCCCCTCAGCAGTGGATTTCAGTAGATCCGGCTGTTCTGCTCCCCACTCCGTCTCTGGGGAATCCTCTCACCCCCCACACCTCTGGTCTGCACCCCAGCTCTGGTATGCATAAATAAATAAATGTTTAAAGAAAAAAAAAGACTCAGAGATGGAAAGGATAGTGTGGTGGGGTCTGAAGACAGCCAGGAAAGAGCAGACTTGCAAATCACTCTTCGTGCCTTTAGGTCTTAGCTCCCAAGGATGACAGTCTCACAAGCCGCTCCAGCATTTTATCTGTACTAGCCGATGCTGCCTACTGCATGTTTAGCGGGATGTCCTGGTACCCACGTTTTCAACGCCTCCAGAGAGCACTAGAGACTTCCTGCAGTCTACACTGCTTCAAGAATATGGCGCTCTCCCAAGCAGAAAATACCTCTCTTTAAGAAATCTGAGTGGCCAATAATGGCAGAGGCAGGACCGATAGACCAGAGACCACGGAAACCTACAGCTGGGACAATGGGACCGAAACAAGTGTCATCTGCTGGAGAACTGGCCACGGCCGGCTTTGGGTCTCTCTTCCTCATCTGTAACATTTAGGAACCCACTGACAGACCCACACCTCATTAGTGCAAATGACCCAGCTTCACCTGCAACCCCAGTCTTTGGCTCCAGCAAAGATGAAAAGACCCGAGGAACCCCGAGATGGAACGATGAAATGTGATTAGTTAAATCTCAGTCCTCACAGCTCCCAGACCTAATTATAGACCTAGGAGTGGCTGGGGCCAGACCCCTCGGATAAAAAAAGCTTTTATGAAAGGCTAAGTAAGGGGGAGGCCGCCATCATTCTCACCCTATTATATTCCTTTCAATTATTTACAGTAATAGGCACTGATGGTGAACAAATATAGAGACTGGAATCCGGTGAGGTCACACGGGTGTTCTGGAAGCCAGTCATGGAATCCGGGGACACCGCAAGGCCCAGTTTCAGCTGCCCCTGCATTCTTCACCTCCCATTGTTTCTGCCTCTTTCTGACTCCCCTCTCCCCACCAGCAAAGTTAAGTGCACAGACCCCTTGGGGAGAATTCTCAGCTCCAGCCCACGTCCAGGACAAGCAATTCTCTCCCTCTCGTCCAGGATTTTAATGACATTCACGCTCATTGCCCCAAGCTCAGTGAGAAACACGCACTGGAAGTTCAAAACCCACCAGGGTTTGGGGGGCACTAGTGGTACTAACAGAACACCTGGGGCTCGTCTGACCACAGGAAGCCCTGAACACCCCGTGTTCCTCTCCACCTCCCAGTCTCCCTGGCTGTAGGTTGAAACCTCACCCAATTGGCTCTGCCTAATAAAACGTCTGCAGTGATGCAAACCACTATCGCGTATCCTTCAAGATGACCTACAACACCCTCCAGTTCTTTCTTGCATAGAAGCATTTAAATGGCATGAGTTCCATGCTACACATTTGCCTTAAGTGTCACCAACTACAGCTACCAGGTATAGATGCCCCAGGTAAAGATGCCCCAGGTAAAGATGCACCAGGAATAGCTACAAGATGGAGAAGCTTCTTGACCTACACCAGTTGCCAGACTAGGACATAAGAGAAATTGATTTTTTAAAAAGATTTATTTGTTTATGCATAAAAGAACTGGGGTCTAGGCCAGAGGTGCAGGGGGTGAGAGGATTCACCAGAGACAGAGTGGGGAACAGAATAGGTGGGTCCACTGAAGTACACTGCTGAGGGGAGCAGCGGGGAGACAGGAGAGGTCTGCTGCACCCTGTGGGTCAGCCCTATGTCCCACGCCTTCCCACCACTTCTCAGTGGCCCCTGTAGCCCTTTCTGAGCAGAAGATTCTGCAAATCCTTCAAGACCTATCTCGGCTGTGACCCTTGTAATTTCCTGCTCCTTTTAGGCTTCCTGTGTCTCTGGTCCTTCCCAGTTTAAAATGCTGTAGCTTTTTCAAACTGCCATTTATATTAAACACGCCCTAGCCTGCATCACAGTTGCTGCAGAGTTGTTTTATCTCCACTAGTAGAGGGTGATGCCTTGGAGAGGGGATCATGCATTATTCACGGTGACCTCTCTCGTGTGGCGAGGCTGAGCCTTTGCACGGCTGTTGCTCAATAAATGCGTGCACCACTGCACTGCATATGGGCAGGGGTTAGTCAGGCAAATATGAACATTTAACCAGGCTCTGATCCAGAGTGGGAATCAGGGGCTCGCTGGACTTCCTTGAAATATGATCAGATCAATCTTTCCAAAGCAACCTTTCTTGGAAAACTGAAGACAAGCGGACAGGGATTCAAGGTCTCAAAAAGAATTAGTAGTCCCCTCGATTTTAGATTGCAGTCAGGGATTCACCCATCTGCAAAAAGACCTGGCACCACACCCTCTGGGACTGCAGCTTGCAGGACTTATGGGTCAAGAGGTGGCACAGAAAAAGAGCACTCTTCACTCACCAACTGTTTCCCGAGCTTTCTGCTAATCAGGAATCTGCCGAGAAAGTGACACCGGTGCGTGTCCCTGAGTTTCACCAGCTCTCAGGCCTGCTGGTGCCTCCCAGACCCTTTCAGCCTCGGCTCCCATTGTCTCCTGAAACCAATCCTTCCCATTTTGTATTTTCCCTCCTAGATCACCTGACACTGCCAAGCAGCCAGGTGTTTCTTTCAGGAGCTAGAAGCTGATAACCTGGACTCACTGATCTACCCCCAGTCCATGCTCCTTGCAGTAGAAGACTCAAAGACAAGATTTTTTTTCCATGATGGATGCCAACTCTCTCTTTTGAACTTGTCCATCAGCAAGCCAAAGAGGATGCCAGAATGTTTGGAGTGATAGAAGCTCCTTTGGATTAAGCAAACAACTTTATGAGACAATTATTTCAAGATCACATCTCATCTAGATGTAGGAGTTTTGGTGAAAAAATAAAGAAAATACAATTCATCCTAGAAGATAATATCCATCGACACCACTGTCTGATATGGACTCCATGCTCTGCACTGGTCTCGCCCTAAACTGAAGCCATCACAAGCACAGACGCTTTGTTGTCTTATTGTTTCTTTAAGTGTTTCTGGATGAGACGTTTTCTCGGATTATAAACCTCACTGAGCTTTTCCATTAATTAGAACAACCAATTTAAAACAGTTGCTCATTATTTTATTCTCACAGAAGCTCAATGAGAATTTTGGAATCTAAAGACTTTGGGATCAAGGCCAGAGAGACTGAGTGATTTTCCAGGGGTCACCCAATAAAACTAAGACTAGTGCCCCTCCACTGAAGAAGAAAACTTCAGCGGCAGAAGTGGAGACTGAAGCACACTCAGTAGGTAAGTATGGCTGGGATCACCAGAAGGAGGAGTTCGCATTGGTCCCATCTGGGTTCCCTAAATCTAGAGAAACAGGTATAAGAGAATCCCATAAAACTGGAGGATCTTGGTTCACTGCTCTCGCTCAAAGGGACAAAGCACCAGCAGTGCTCCCTAGCATTAGTCCACAAAGGGATGGGTGTGTGCTGAGGCAGGGGATAGTGGAGACTTGAGGTTAGGCTTGTCCTCACGAAGCCCATTTGACTCTCAGCCAAGCACCAATTAGCTTCTCCATATGGTTCCCAGAACGCAGAGGGCCTTCTTCGAGCACAGGCGATGCCTACCTTCAGACGCCTCGGAGGGGAGAGATGGTTATTATGCCAACGGCCGAAGAAGACGCCATCAGTCTGGGGTTGGGCCCATGTGGACCAGCATCCAAACCTTGGGGCAGAAGCCACATTATACATAGGCTTCAAGATTGTTCCACAACTCTGAGATTCTGGTTGGACCTCATGCATTTCTCTTGACTGGCCCCTTCTAGTGGCGCATTCCTATGAAAGGTCAAAGGTGATGATGCCTCAGTGACTTTAAATGCATGGACTCCTCTGGTCATCTCTACAATCTGATGCTGCCATCTACTTGAATTACGAGCATTATCATTCTGAACTCTTCCAGGGGTTTCGTGTGTAGGCATGAAGCAGGCTGGCAGATCAAGAGGAAGACCAAGCCTCTCTTTGCCAATAAGCTAAGAGGCTTAATTCCACTCCCCTCCCACCAGTAAATCCAGTAAGATATAAAACATGAGATTTTCCTCAAACTCGGAAGAAACAAAGGATTTGGGGTCAGAATACCATAGTTGGGATGCGATTGTTTATTAATCGTGTGACTTTGAGCAAATTGCTTAACCTCTCCAAGTCTCAGTTTCTTCACTTGAAAACTGAGAACCTAATAGCTCCTTCACACGGGTATAAAGATGGAATGGGGTAATGTATGTGGAAGTGCTTTGAAAATGGTAAAGAATGATACAAATGTGCCTTCCTATTGTTTGGTTCACAGTAATCCTGCCTGGCTGCATCTACTTAACCCGCTCTCCAAGATCTAGAATCAGATTTCAACCGTATGGAACCATCTACACCACAGCAGATGGGTTTACGAGTCTCTTGGTCTCTTCATGTAATTAACAGCCAAGAAGTCTGAAGCTTGCCTTGTTTACGTGGAAGACGTTCCTTGCTCTTCTCTTGCCTGTTCCCACGCCATCTGAGCTCTGCACCTTTTTGTTTGCTCAGCTCTTTGACTTTGTGGGATCGTTTGCACGTAGACCCCATTCAACTGTTTGATCTCACTGTTGGTGGTTGCATCCCCAAAGTTTAGCTCTGTGGGTTACAGAGTTTTTTTTTTTTTTTCAGATTTGGTGACTGAATCATGTTTCACAACAACCCAGTGGAGTAAAGAAAGCATGTCTTATATGTCAAGAAACTGAGGTGCAGGAAGGTTTACTAGTAAGTGACACTGGCAGAAGTCAAAGATTGTCATCTGACTCCCTGTCCAGTGCTCTTTTTCTGATGTCACTCTCTTTTCCCCAGGGTAGCAAACTTTCTGGAGTCAGAGGAAACCTTAAGAGAGCTCTCTATTTTACAAGGAGATAAAGACCCAGCGAAGTGAAGGCAGGTGGGGGACTCCCCAAGCCCATTTCTTTACTGTTATTGTCCCATTTTCCACACTCAGAAACCTCCTCATGAGTCACCGCCCATGTGTGGCCTATGGTTGAGCTATTAAGATGGGAGACCCAAAAGAAATTTGAATAACTGCCTCTGGCAATGAAGGAACTCATTAACAATCCAGGGAAATAGGTTAAACTTACAAAATACTGAAAACAACTACAGGGGACCCAAGAGCTGAGACTTTCTCTCCAAGACTGACATTTCTTAACCTCTGAAGTCTGGTTTCATTGTTCAATGTCTGGAATTAGAATCCAAATGGTAGATTTATATGTAAGCGCTTCCAAGCTCAAATCCCCACAGCAACCAGGGACACTTCAACTCACGTGGGCTTGGTTTTTGTCTTTTTCTAGTGGGTAAAAGAAGATATGATGTGGAGATGAGGGATAGATTGTTGTCTTTAGCAGCATTTTCATGGATTACGTAACCTCCACAGAAAATCACTTCTTGGATTAGCTTTCTGTTCCTTTCTCACTTAATCATGTAGACCTACTTGCTACTTAGTAGGATTCTTCTTCCAAAGGGGAATTAGGCCTTTTACCTAGTGATGGTTAAGGAAACAACCCATGTTTCTTCCCTCTACTTTCCTGATGAATATGTATCCGTTATGTCTTCAGGTCTTGAAGACTGCAGGGGTGTCCTGGGGACCCAGGATATGTCTGCCTAAGGCAAATCAGTCACAGGTCTCCAGGACTGACTACCTTATTCCACCGCACCCAGACTGTCAGAAACAGCTCATAAGACTTTCTGCCTAGGGCGTTCCTGGGCTGGCAGGGGTGGCCCTTGAACACACAGCAGCCTCCTGCTGGCTTAAGTGAAGTTGTCAGTGACCATGACATGCTCTTCTGTGCCAGTATTCTGCCCGCTAAGGCCAAGAGCTGAGCTATCCTGATTTTATACTCTCTGGACACGTTAGCTCTTCTCAGGACAGGTAAGAAGATGACATCAAAATGAAGGTGAGTTCCAGGCCCAGAATCCAGCTTGGCCCCAGGGCAAGAGAATAGAATGGGATGGTGAGGGCTCAGCAGCCTCATGAGGCTGATACTTTCAAACCCCTGAATGCTGACAGAGGCTACGGGAGTCCTGGGCTGGTCAAGTTCTTGAGGCAGCTGTGCTGTATTTCATGGGGCGTCCGAAAAAGTTGACCAGGACCACCAATTCTTGAACATACCTGCTGTATGACTTTGTATTTGCTGTTTTAACTGCAGAGTCTCCATTTGGCTTGTCTCATGGGAGAACCACACGTACTATAATATTTGTAGGGACTCAAGAAGGCTGGTGAGCTATTGTCACTTCTATGTCATGTATAGGGATGAACATGACCCAAATGGAGCAACCTCTGTCTTTCTTGGTCTCTTCATCTATTAAATGAGGATAGTACCCTCCTCATATTGTGTCCAGAAAAAAATCTGTCAAGGGTAGACATCATTCTGTAGGCAAAATGCCTTGAAGATATAAAGAGCCATACAATCACAAAGAGTAAGTTTCTAGAAACTGAAATCTCTGCTATGTTGCTATGTTAGGACCAAAGGAACACAACAGTCTGATCTCCTGTTGTTCATTCTCCACTCCCCATCGCCTGTGTTCTGACCTGCTCTGCCTTCCCTACCGCCCAAGACCCCTTGGGTGGCACGGTCAGCAATGTGCCCACATAAGCCACAAGCTTCAGGAAAATTAGAGGACAACAAACGTTGAAAGAGCATCTTGGAAACATGTGTAAAGCACAAATATGGGAATCATTTGTGGGGGGGAAAATGGAATGGAAATTTGATTAATGGCTATCCTAGAAGTTGTAGGGCAAAGCGCACACTGGCCTCTGCAGGGGGAGGGGTGCAGTCAGGCTGTCTGCCCTGCCTGAGTCTGAGGCTGGACTGGGTGACTCATCCTTCTACCCTTCTATCCCCTCTGCTTTCCTACCTTCAAGGGGAGCACTGCCTCCCCCAAAGACCTTCTTAAAAGACCAGTGAGCTGCTGCGGACTGAATGCCGTGGAGTTCTTTCAGTGAGCCTAGGAATTTGGCTGTCACTGGTACTGGATTCCACAGACCAGCCCACCTTGCACTACGGGAATGTCAGGATTATCCTGGCAAGCCAAGGGAGCATCCAGAGGTCACTCAGCTATCCTTCTGCAGCACTGCTCACAGAGCAGTGACTATTGCCATAAAAGGAAATTCTCATCCTGCATTAGCTTAGGAAAGTCCCTGTGTCAGGCAGCATTGTGAAGAACCCCACATCCTCTGCGGCAGTGAGTGTGCATTACCGAGATTTACACAGGCTGGAGAGCGAGGAAAAGATTCGAAGGAGAAATAGCACATTTCTCTCTCCCAGTGAGCTGCGCGTCGTCTTACTCTAGGACTATCTATCTATGGTCTTCTGTTCCTGGAATCCATCCCCCATCCCATCCAAAGGACATGTTTATGATTTGTAAAATAAATCACAACTTCCAAATATACCCCCCCCCTTTCCATCACCACAGGAAAATAAGGTGTGGGAATTCATGGATATTGAACCCACATTACATGGTAACACTGTGGTGAAAGTCACCTTTTCCCTAGAATGGCAGACCAGGGAATCTCATTCAACCGAGCATCTTGGCTGGGATTCGCATTCTGCTCCACGCTAAGGAAACAAGGATAATTTGATTGTCAAGGTACATCAGTCAGGAGGGTCTTCTAGTTGTTCTGGAAATTCCTGAAGCAATACCATACACCTAAATATTCCCTTACCTTCACCTCCTTTTTCCTGGGATCATATTAACCTGGGGGGAGGTGAGGGAAAGAGGCGGTGCCTAGCCGGCTGAGGAGGATGGGAATGTAGAGTAGGGGAGGAGCTGGGAAATGGAGTTTTGTGGTGGGCTCTTCATGCCAGAAACCACCTCAAAATGCCAGAAATGACCTAATAATGGGACAGCAGGTGAAAACTGGCAACATAGCTGGACGAGTATGGTGGTAAAGGTGAGATGTGTATTGGAGACTCAACTTAAGGAAATACGGGGGCGGGTCCCCCTATCCAGAGCAAAGACAAACCACCAGTAAACTCACACTCCTCTCTGCTCTGCAGAAGAGCCCTTCCATCAAGCACAGGGAAGATAAGGTGGCGCGACTGTTCCTCTCTGAACCCCAAACACAGAAAATGGCCTTGTCTGTCTAATGGCGCTTTCAGCAACATGGCGTCAAGCTGCTTCCGCCATGGCTGAGGTGAGGAAAAGTGCACCTCTGGGAGTCGGCACAGCGCCAGCTCCCTCCGCTCTGTGCTCTTCCTGCCAATTAACGCATCCGTCCCTCCCCACGGGTGGGAAGTGGCCGTCACTGCTGTCTGGCCGCACACTGACCACCCTGAAACCTCACCAGGGCGACCACAGGCACCCAGGAGCCGGGACAACCTCAGAAGACAATCACGTGGGTCGGGAACCAACCTTCCCGCCTCCTCGCCGGGGGAAAGAGGGGGAAGACCAGGCTGGGGATGGCAGAGAAATTCGGGGGCTGGTTTAAGGGAAACAGACTGAGCTGCTTACAGTCTGTGAGGCTGCCAGCAGCCCCAGATGGCGCAGAACCTGCTGCTCTTGCTGAAAATTGATTTTGGAGGCAGTGAGGGAAGGAGGAGGGGAGGAGGGGAAGGGGCTGCAGAGCAGGGGGTGGGCTGAGGAGACTTGCCAAATGGAGGGTGGAATGGAGAAGCTTTGATAGAGACACTTAGTCAAAACACTCTGGGGCCAGAGCGATAAGGCCCTAGGCAGAAAGGGCTAGGGGTCTTTTCTAGAATCTCTGCCTCTGTGTTGGTTCTTATCCCCCTCACCACTCTTTCCCCTTCTCCCTCCATCCCATTACCTGTCTCTGAGGACCCTCCCTGGGTGTGTTCTCCTTGGGCAGAGCAGGCTGGGGGTGGCTTTGGAGAGCCCCCCAGACAGAGAACCCCTCCCCCCAGCCCACACAGGGACCTTGGAGCTAAGAGGGCTGACACTGAACTTGCAGCCCCAGCTCCTGCACAGAGCCCTGGTGCCAGAACGCTCACCCTGCCCTATCCTCGGCCACCTCAGGGCACGCTGAGACGCCAACTCACAGTCCTCGTGGGCAGCGGAAGCAGAGTGGGGTCAGAAGAGAGACAGCGTCCTGCTGGCAGTGTGAGATGGGTGGCGGCTGGCGTGAGACTGCAGGGGCGGCAAAGGTGAAGGCGAGGTGTGGTCTGCAGGTGGCTGAGGACAGCCCACTGCGGGCAGAGCTGATGGGCGAGAGCGTGGAGCAGAGGGCAGCCGTGCCCTGGCCCCAGTGGGAAGTGTGTGCCGGGGCATGGACTGGCCGGCGTCCCCTGGCGTGGTGCTGCCAGACGTGTGCACTCTTGTCTACAGACACCAGGCTCCCCTGGACAAAAGGCTGCCCAAGCCAGGCTGTGCCTGCAGCACAGTGTCCGGGAGCGACTTGCAGACTGGCCTGACGGGAAAGAAGTAGAGGGGCAAGGATGAAGCCCCGAGACCCTCCTGAGGAGCGATACGCAGTGCAGTGCGGGTGGGAGCACTCTGACCGCCATAAAGGAGCAGGCAGGATTTTCCTCCTTGTGTAAGGGCCGTGGAGAGCGAGGGAGGAGGAGAAGCGCCACAGGGCAGGTGCCCAGGAAAGGGCTTGGTGTGGAGAGTCAGTCCAAGGCATGGAGCCACCACACCGGGTCCCCAGCCTTGGGCTGGGGCCACATTTCAGCTCCCTGTGGCTCCCACAAAGAGCACAGGACAGAGCGGCCTTGACTATGACAGGGGGAAACTGAGGCTCAGAGACCAGCCTGCCCAGGGCCAGTCGGGATTCAAGGACGGGGTCAGAGAGCGAACTCAGGCCCTGGACCCTTGCTCTCCCCATCTAGATGGCGTTCGTTGTCCCGGCACAGCCACACAGTCCTCGCGGCGGGAGGGACCGGGAAGCCCATCATTCTGCGAAGACCCGTTGGACCGCGAGTCACCGAACACGGGCGCCTGGGACTCCTCTCCTCTCACTTGGTTCTTGCCAGGAGACCCTGTTATCAGAGAGGAATCACCCCCACCCCAGATAAGCCCTCAAAGAGGAAAAGCATGACCTCCTTCTGACTGAAAAGTGGTGTTTTTTTTCCCCCAAGAAATGATTAAGAGTCGCAGCCAAGCATCTGCCCAGCCTGGAAGGGCCACCCCAGAGGCAAGCTCCGGCTCGTCCCTAATGCCTGCGTGCAGACAAGAGGCTTAATCTGCTCAGCGTGTCGCTGTCGTCATCCTGACTTGAAGCACCCACTCCCTCTACCTGGCTCCGCTGCATCTCGGGGGAGGACTGCCCAGCCCTCTGTGTGGCCCACTGGCCTTGGCCCCCGGGGTTCATGAGAAGAGCGAAACTGCTGGGTTTCCCAAGCTGCTCAGACACTCCCCAGAAGCCAGTGTAGAAGCAGCTCCCATCACCCAGCCTGGAGTCAGCCACACATAACAATCGGGGCTCTGGGAACTCAGAGGGCCAGGGATTAGGGCGACAGCAACCTTGCAGGGCCACCGGTTTGGGGAGTTCGCCACCAGGCTGCCCTGCCTCTAAAGAGCATCTGGCCCCTGGGAGAACCTAACTCACAGCGTCTCGAGGTGAACACCACCCAGGACCGCCCTGGTGGCGCAGGGGTTAAGTCACAGCCTATGAAGCTATCACATCCACGGCAGCTCGAGTTCGATCCCCGGCCTTGGAGAGTCCTACAGGGCGCAGCAGACCTCTCCTGTCTCCCCGCTGCTCCCCTCAGCAGTGAATTTCAGTGGATCTGCCTGTTCTGCTCCCCACTCTGTGTGTGGGGAGTCCTCTCACCCCCTGCACCTCTGGCCTGCACCCCAGTTCTCGTATGCATAAATAAATAAATCTTTAAAAAAAAAACCACATAGGAAGCAGAAGCCTGAGTGAGGGAGAGAAGCTCCCCCTCCCTCCCACCCACTGAGGAAGGCAGAATAGAGCAACCCCGGGCTGCCCCAGAGTCCCTGGGCGCTTCCCGTCTTGGCGAGACCCGCTTCCTGGCCCCATGGAGCCGCACGCTCCCCACTGCCCTGCAGAGACGTCCCACCGGACGCTGATGACAACGAGCCACTCTCGCCAAGCGGCCCCACCGGGCAGGGGTGGATCTGCAGAGCTGAGCTCTCGAAGGCTGCGCAGAGCTGGGTGGGCCTTGGGGGACCGGAGTGGAGAGCAGGCTCTAGGGCTTGGCCTGGAGGCCTCGGCCGCTCGCTGCCAGCTGACGCTGGACTCACCTGAACTCTTTGGGGTTCCCTTTGCTCCTTGAGGAGGGGGCTTGATGGTCCTTGCTTCCCACCGCAATTGTGGGGTGAAAAGAAACACAGGGAAGCCTGCGGCGCAGCCACCAGCAGGAGCCGTCCCACAGGTTGTCCGTTCCTCGTGAACCTGCTGGCTCCTTCCGCCCTTAATTCCTTCCCTCCGTTGTTCACAAAATCCTCCTGTGGGGCGTCAGTCTCATCCTCCTGTCGTTGTCCTCAAACCTGAGTCTCCGGAGCGTCTTGTCTCCACAGGGTGTCTTGTCGGGCGTCTGCCCGTGACACCCACCTCCTCAGGGACCCCGAAACCCCATCCAGCAGAGACCGTTTTCCAGAAGAATGACTGGAAACGTCTGGTCCAGAGGGAGGGTGCACGCCTGGCTTCATCACAGTGAAGTCTTGTCTGGGGGGATGACAAGCCCGTTTCTGGCTTCTTCCAAATAAGCCTCCTGCTGAGTGGCCCTGAGGCCTGTGCTGGTTCTGCTCACTCCTCCACCCTGGGGGAGACAGAGCCGGGAGGTTTCCGTGCAGGGCCTTGGACTGCAGGTGAAGCCCCCTGAAGGCTGTGGCAGAGTCAGGTCAGCTGTGTGGGTTGAAGGGCCGAGACGGCTTGGCCACTTGCTCTGCTCTGCAAGGCTGAGGAATTTTCCTGAGCCTCTGGACTTCTCTCCTTTTAAAATACAAAAGATAGCACGTGTCACACGCCCGCCGTGGTGATGCGTAGAGCTTCTCACAGCCTCGTGTCATTATTGATCGGAGGTCACGGGAAGTTCATGATCTGCTTGGAAAGAACACACCAGACGTCGGAGGTTGCCTGCAAAATGTCCTCAGGGGGCCTCAAGAGGCCTAGACCCCACCTCAATATTTCCTTTAAGTTGAGTGGAATTTCTCCTTAAGAGCTGATATAAAATAAATAAATAGCGGTCTCCCCGGTGGTGCAAGGGGTTAAATCTCAGCACTGTGAAGCTATCAGCAGCCACTACAGCATGAGTTCGATCCCCGGCCAAGCAGCTTCCCGCAGGACACAGCAGACCTCTCCTGTCTCCCCGCTGCTCCCCTCAGCAGTGGATTTCAGTGGATGGATCCACCTTTTCTGCTCCCCACTCTGTTTCTGGGGAATCCTCTCAGCCCCCCCAAACCTCTGGCCTGCACCCCAGCTCTTGTATGCATAAATAAATAAATCTTTAAAAAATAATAAATAAAAATAAAACATGGGATATGGGTAGTTACAGAACTGGGAAAACAAAAAGATCTGATCTTGAGGTTCAGACTTGGACATCCCTGGGCCTTCTCGGATACCCCTTCATCCTTTGTGGGGTGACCTTACCAGAGGAGAGCCAGGCTCTCCTGTCAGGTGGATAGACAAGAGAAATTCGAATAAGAAAGGTAATGCTTAGTTCAAACCACATTTCTTCGGTGTCCTGCTTTCCCGAGTCCAAAACAGTCCTCAAGTGATTTTTTACCCTGCAAAGTTGCAATGGACTCACAGATCCTTTCCCTCTCCTAGATGCCGGTTCCTTCATAAGAAGCAAAGAAGCAGCGAAGAATCTAGAGGCCTGGGAAGCTCCAGATCCATGTCTCCACTTCCTCACCGTGTCTGCAATTGTTTTTTCTGTGACCTGAGGCCAGGATTTCCATAGTGATTTTACCCCAACCTTTGTTTCTTAACTCTGAGATTTGCAAAACCCTTCCACTTAAGTCTCCTCATTGCACTGTTATGCCAGCTGTCACCAATAAAGTAGGAGAAAGGAGATGCAATTCAGAGTCCTTTTTCCTCCCAATCCCATGCTCTAGGATGCTTGGGAGGGGCGAGAAATCACCCCGGTGAGGACATTATCTTTAGTGTCACAGGTCCTGTTTGGGGGAAGAGAAGGGGGTCTTTAAATACATTTCACCTTTGCAGGGGAAAAAAGCACTTGAAGACTCTTTAGAGCTAAGGGAAAGACATGGAAAGATGTGGTTTTGACTGCTTATTGCTCTTTTTCTAATCTCTCCTGGTTCTTAAGGACTTGCCTATTCACCAAGCAGCCAGGAAAGGCGCTGAACCCTGTCTTGGTGCTCCTGGGCCGTAGTAACATGCAGCCTGCGTGTCCGAAGGCAGCACGGGGCTGTCTGTCAGCAGGTGATCGATGATGTGTCATTGTGCTGTTAACAGGCATTTCCCATTTTGGCCACCTCAGCACATTTCAGCACATCTTCCACAAGCATGTGGCTCTGTGCTCTGCTAATAACCACTTCCAAGCACGTCCAGTCCCCACCCACACAGTTCCTTCTCATGTCCCTCCCAGGACAGGGCAGGTCTCTGCGCCGGGGTCAGAGAGGGGCTTGCTATGTCCTGAGGACCGAGTGGCTGTTCCGTGGCCTGAAAAGCACAGGACAAGGGAGATCGCCCTCTACATTCAATAAATCTCATTAATGGGCGAGTTAATTAAAGATCGACATGACAAAGGGCTTCCGATGGTGGCTCTTGTCTGTTACTGTAAAGGTGATGTCAGCTCTCTGGGCTGAGGGCTGAGAGAAGGATATAAGCGCTGCCTTGGGGAGACGTTTGCTTAGCCAGGGCAGAGAGTCTGCAGCAACTGGACTAGAAAGGTCCCACAAGGGGGCTTATTCTGCAAGCTCAGGGGGGATTTCAGGCAGGACAATACCTGTCTGGGACTCTTCAGAGCCCGTCTGCCAGGAATAATGGGTCCTTATCATACGTGTCCTTGCCAGTTTAGACAGAGTCTCTGGTCAGCCCTGCTCAAGCCTCCCCAGGGCTTCTGCAAGGAAGGCCCAGGAGAGCCTCCAGGCGATTTGCTGCCACTGGTTTTTCCACTCCACTAGCAGTGGGGTCAGAGGGTCCAGGGAAAAGAGATCTAGAAACAAAACTCTTCTTGATGAGCAAAAACCCTGGATTTCCTCTGTCACACACTTCCAAGTCACACTCAGATCCAGCCCCCCCCTTGGCATTCAAAGCCCTCTGCTATCTAACCCTCCTATTCATCCAGCCCTAGCGCTCCGTTCTCCCACAGGGAAGCAGGACAAAAGAGACTGTCCCATTCCTGCCCCCGGCCGAGCCCAGTCTGGGTTGCCTTTCCCTCCTCTCACTTTTCCAAGGCCAGCCAGAAGTCAGTCCTCTTCCCTGGAGAACCTTCCCCCGCTACCCTAGCTCAGAGTCTTCCTTTTAACAAGCCCCCGAAGCTCAGATGTCCTATTTCGTGAATCCACAGAGAACATGTTGCCTCTTCTTGTAGGCTGTGTGGTTGGCACCAGGGAGCAACTTGACTGTGCTGAGACCCAGCACTAAGAGCTGACTGGTCAACGCTATGTGTAGCCAACTGATAAAGCACACAGCTTCTCTGTGGGTGACCTAGGAGGAGGGACATAGAAAGTGGGGAGGAGAGGACTAGAAAGAGAACAGAAATAAGGCCTGGCACAGCCATCTTGGTCTTGCTTATTTCATCACCGTCCCAGGCACCCTCAGCCGCGTAGGCAAACACAGCAGGCATCAGCAGGTGTGGCTCACCGGGGCACCTGCTTTTCCAGCAGAAGGTGTCAGTGCCACCCTGTGGCATTCGATTGGACTTTCCTTTGACATGGCTGGATATTTTCCTTATGGACAACCACCCCCCACCAAAAGAAGCAATCTGCAGACCAGGAGGGAAATCACAAAGCCAATTTGGAACCAACTTTGGCCAAGGAAATGGTGCAATCTAGCTTTAATGCGATTAAATCAAATTACTTCCAAAAGGAGATGTAATTATGACAGCAACTTCTTTGGGGGCAGGCTGGGATTTATTCTCTTTTGGAGAGCCAAGACCGGATTTAGCTTTTCATGAGCCTGGGGCAGCAAAGATATGGGGGAGCTCCAGAATGTTTTCGCTTTACAAAGAAAAATTTCAACCAAAAAAGAAAACTCAATTAGGATCAGCAAATGAAAGAGCAGAGCTTAGAGGATAACCTGGGGTAAATGGGTGCAGGTGCCAATATTTGGGGGCAAGTGCTAAACAGAAGAGTAGAAAGACCCTGTTCTGTGGTCTTGCCATTTATAACCTTGAGGATGATGGAATGACGTCATGTTTGCAAGCTTGTACGTGGGGGGGTCTGTGGGAGGTCATCCGTGGCCACAACCCTATCATTGTTGAAGACATATGATACCCTCTAAAACCAACTCCCATTGTTGAGCATTGATTAGGAACCTGGTACTATCCCAAGATTCCATTTACTGTCCCTTAAATAAGATCATCCCCACCACAGTTGAGGAAGCTGGGTATTGGATCCATTTTATCAATGAAGAAATTGTGGATGAGGAATTCCAAGTTTCCCTAAGAGCATGCAGTTTGTGGGCGTCCCTGGTGGCGCAGCGGTTAAGCGCTGAGCTGTGGAGCTGGCGGCAGCGGCGATGTGAGTTCGACGCCCAGCCCGGGAGAATCCCACATGGTGCGGCAGACCTCTCCTGCCTCGCCCGCTGCTCCCCTCAGCAGTGTATTTCTGATCTGCCTGTTCTGCTCCCCACTCTGTCTCTGGTGAAGCCTCTCGCCACCCCACGCCTCTGGCCTGTACCCCAGCTTGTATGTATAAATAAATAAATCTTTAAAAAAAAAAAAAAGAGCATGAAGTTTGTGTAGGGCAAAATCAGAAAGCAAAGGCAGTTTTCCTGACTCCAAAGCCATCGGGGCCAGTGTTCGGGACTACACCGAGACAGACTCAGCTCCAAGGGTCTGGGTGCCTCCATCCCAGCTCGTGCGATACCTCCATTCTGGCTCTGATGCGCTGGCTCTAGCCGTTGCTATGATTATTCTGTTCCTGCCAGACAATGAGCTTCCCGGTCGCCATCTCCTCAGCACTCAGCACTCGGCAACCTGATTGCTCTCTGGGGTCAAGCTCTGCAGACAGAGACCCTGAAACACTGAAAAGGAAGGAGGCAAGCGCGACAGCAGAGAACGCGCCAAGCCAGGCCAGGACGGCTGAGCCCGTGCGAATCTCTGGAGTGTAACGACTCAGTTGGCCCCCGCTGGAGGCAAGGTTGCTGCAGGCCAAGGAAGGGTGGCAAACTTCTAGGTCTTTCCAATTCTTGCTGCCAAAGCTGCACTAGGCTCCCAGGAATAGGCCTCTGGAGGCAGGCACAGCTGCAAGCCATTAGCAGCTCAGCTCTCAGAGGCTGGAGGATGGGCACACACGGGACGTGTCCGCTGCCATCTTGGTCAGTGAACTTCAGGGTGTGGATTGCAAGTCCCTCATTAAGCATGGGTGCCGGCGAGCTTTGGGGCAGGAGT
The DNA here is from genome assembly GCA_004024925.1 of Scalopus aquaticus. Taxonomy (NCBI): domain Eukaryota; kingdom Metazoa; phylum Chordata; class Mammalia; order Eulipotyphla; family Talpidae; genus Scalopus; species Scalopus aquaticus. The sequence continues at coordinate 80,940 of PVIJ01000706.1, read as the reverse complement.
CGAGTCACCAGGCCACCAGATGAAGGACTTTCTGCTTCACCCTCAGTTGTGAGAGCCACGCACGGCTGGGTCACGATGCAGGTCAGAGCTTGAGCACCCACACGCGGTGGTCGTGGGGGAGACCCCAGGCCAACAAGCAGAGAGCACTGCTGGTGGCAAGGAGGAGGGAAAGCTTGGCCTGGCCACGGCCCACTGACTTGGAAGGGGCTCCCGGAGGTGACCAGCTGAGGACGGAGGCAGCTTTTTGGATGACAGAAATCAGGATTTGAAGACTCTGTGCTGAATGACTACGCAGAGGCCTACGTGTCCTTGAGAAATCCACACCTGCCAGGCCCCAGCTGATGCTCCGTCTTATCCAGGGGAAGCAGGCTGCTCTTCTCCCTGTGGGCCTCATCTCTCTCACTGTGGCAAGGGGGCCGGGACAGTGGTGACAGCCTCGTGAGTTAGTGAGGAGAGGCCCATACCCTGAGTTAAGTCCCGCAGACTGGCTCGTCCTCAAGTACACAGTGCAGGGACAGGTGTGGACAGACAGAGGTTAGAGAAGATCAAACAAAGGAGAGTAGGGGTGGGGGCGCGGGGGGAATCTGACAGCGAAGAGGCTGCTGAGCCAGGCCTCCCGGGGCCATGGGGGATTACAAACCCTCTGAAAGAGAGCCAATCTGCCCCTTTACCTAACAGCTTTACCTCCCAGCGGGGCGCTGGCAGCGCTCACGCCACTGCTCTCTTTTTCCTGGCACCATCCGCCCACATCAATTGCCTTCTTCCTCTAGGACTAGAATTGGGAAACTCCCCGAACAAAGACACTTGTGCCCCATCTCGGGTTCTGCCAAGGTTACAGTTGGCCCACCTGGTGCTTCCCCTCCACCCTCCTCTTCTGCCTCCCCGAAACACACATGCTGGGAAGCAGCTTTGACGCCTCCTCTCCTCGCAAGACGCATCTCCCATTGCTTCCTCCTTCCATGCATCTCCTCCATGTTACTCGCCATCTTGGGTCCTGCAAGAGGGTGGAAAGAGCAGGGGTGAGCGTTCCAAGGACCTCGGGTCAAACACCAGCCTTTGCACCTGCTGGGAAGCCCTGTGGGAGGCAGCGCTTCCTTCCTCTCCTTCCTCCCCGCCCTCCCCTCCCAGCCTCCTGTTCTCTGCCACCTGGACAATGGGGCCAAGGACTCCCCAGCCAGAGAAGCCTGTGTGCACTTCCTGCCCAGCCCCCACTTCCCCCAGGCTGCTGGATGCGCTCCGGTAGCTGCAGTAGCCAACCCAGCTTTGGCTTCTGCCCCCAAGAGGAGCCATCGGAAGTTTGGCCCTGAGGAAAAAAGCTGATAAAAGAAGTCTTTTTTTTTTTTTTTGGAGTTTTAGACTCAGACTTGTCTGTAGCCTGTTGATGACTGAGGCTGAGTGGACCAAATGTTGCAGGTGCATGAATGAAAGAGATTACAGGAGTCAGTATTGTGCAGATATGGAGATGACTAAAGAGGGTTGGAGACCCAGGGAAGAGAACCACAGTAACGGGTGCGTGTTCTACATCGAGGTGTGTTAATGGGACGTGTGAGCTCCGAGAGGCCGACAGGCCAGGAGATCGTTCCCACTGAAGGGCCCATTTGTTCCTTAGAGACCCCAGGAGGAAGGGACGGGCCAGGCATGGTGAGACACAAGATAAGTGGAGAGGGGACAATTGTGAGCAAGGACCTTCGCTCTGGTTTCTGTGGGAAGAAATGGGCCAAGCAAGATAAGAGGCCCGGATGGGCGAGTCTGCACCACTCCAGCGGGCTCTGGACCTGGCCTTCCCTAGCTGTCTGGTACTGGCCCGGAGAGGAGAACCCAGCAAAGGGGGTGGGGAGGTGGCCACATGAGCTTGTTTGTATGTGGAAGTCACACTCACAGGCCAATTGTTTTACTCCCTCTAGGAGTTGCTGACCCCTGTCTCTGGGTCAGCCAGGACGCAGGTGCTCCAGGGCGAGAATACAGAGCACAGGATAGCACAGAGTTGTGGAGAAGAGAGGGAGGGAGCCCCCTCGGAATCACGGGTAGCCCCTTCATCCTGTGGAGCGTGTAGCTCTGTCCCAGGGAAAGCTCATCTCCTTGAGGCTCTCCTTCTGAGGGGAAAAAATACAAGCGGGTGAGTCTATCGACACTCAGGAAAACAAGGCATAATCCTGTGACTAACACTAGCTCCGATGCATCCCCGTGGTCCAAAGAATTGTCGGGGACATTTCAGGCTGGACTCTGAATTATGAATATGTGAATGCTCTGTCTTCATTGGCCTAAATTAGTCATTAAATATAATATGGGGAAACTGGGGGGCAAGTGGAAGACTGACGGTGTGATGAGAAAAAATGTCTTTTTCCAAAGAACAGGTCACTGTCACTAGCCTGTCCCCTCCCAGCTAAGGAGCAGGCTGCCCGCTGATAAGAACTGGCTGGACGCCAGCTTACTGCGCTTGATCCTCGCCCCCCACTGCGCCCCACACTCAGGGCTGTGGGGGGGAGGCCACACAGGGTCCCACAGGCAACAAGAAGCAAATGCAGCATGAACACACCGGCCGTGTGTGTGTTGTGTTCAAAGACTAAGCGGAAGAGAGAGCGTGAAATGTTCCAGGCCAGGTCCACATAGATGTGCTTGCATGATGGGTGTCCCGGCTGGTTCTTTAAACACGCAGAGAACAGAGGAACACCTCGCTTCGGGGAACACTGTCTCATTTCTGTCTCGAATCTCTGCTTCTCTGAGTGGAATCCTCGTTTCTGGCTCCACGAGCAGGTAGTTGTTCTGTGAATCAAACCAGTCGGTCAGATGGGCCATCAGTAAATGTAAAACACCCACAATAAACCCTTTATTTTTTAACTCGAAACATACATGTCTGTTTAATGTAAAACTTAGTGTGTAGGGTCAAGGCCACAGGCCTGGGGAGAGAGATCTGAGAACACTGCTGCCTTCTTGTCTTGGCTCACCCACAACTGTATCCTTGACAATGTCCCGTTTCAGTTTCTTCAAAGCAGACTAAGCGCTTACATGTGTGAAGACTGCCGGTCAGGAAACGAAATTTTTATAACTTTTGCTTCCATCTTTTATACTTGTCTTTCCCACATCTAGTGGACATCACTTCTTTCTCAGTCATTCACTTTCACTGAGACATTCCCAAATAGCTCAGTTTTTCAAAATCTTTGATTCTTTTCAGACCTCTATATTTTTAAGTACTATTAAGATAATTCATTGTCAAAGTGAATTCCATTTTTTCAAAAACGTCGATTCCTTTCAAACTTACCTAAGTAGCATTAATTGCAAAAGTAAACAGGATTACACAGAAAGTGTGATAGCAAATGTAAAGGACTCCTGATGATAGGGCCTCCCTGGTGGCATAAGGGGTTAAGTCTCAGCACCATGAAGCTATCAGCAGCCACTGCAGCACAAGTTCAATCCCCGGCCAGGGAGCTTCCCACAGGGCGCAGCAGACCTCTCCTGTCTCCCCATTGCCCCCCCTCAGCAGTGTACTTCAGGAGATCTACCTGTTCTGCTCCCCACTGTCTCTGGTAAATCCTCTCGCCAACCCCCCACGCACACCTGTGACCTATCCCCAAGTTCTGTATGCGTAAATAAATAAATCTTTAATAAAAAAAGGTGACTAGTCCATCTCTAGTTCCCATCGCTGTTAGCAGAGGGGACTTTCTCATCAGCGTTTACAAATCCTGAGGACGCTGATGAGGTTGGGTTTGCCCGTGTCACCGAATGGCTGTTCATGTTTAGAGTTGCCTTGTGTTATTTAAGCCCGCTTTTGTAAATGTCTCGTGACAACAGAATTTAGAGAACGCACCTTGGGGCGTGATGAAACTATCAAGGGACACCAGCCCACTTCCTTGTCTGAGCTCGGTGCTCCGGAGACTCTCAGCTCATGTGCATGAGGGAGCATCGGGGCCCAGGGCCAAGTCCAACGGGCAACACTTGAGATTCTTCTCAGCATGACTGACAAGACCAGCGGTGCTCGAGAGGAGCAAGGAGCAGAGGAGGGTGGAGTTCAGATTGTTCCTGCCGGGCAGTTGGCAGGAGCACGCTCCTGACGCTGGGACGATGCTCCTTAGTCAATAGAAAATGAGCAAGAGAGGGACAGTCGGTGGGCAGGTCCGGTCCCTCCCTCGCTGCTTGGGCTTCTTGAGATTCATTGTCCATAGACCGTAGTTGGGTGCCCTTAATGTACCTGCAGGTATCGTCTGCCCTGAGGTTTTACTGATATGCCTCAGTTTCTTGTTCAGATAGGTAGAGAAGACAAATGAGAATATTTAAAAAGGATAAAATTAATTTGGAGAAGGAAACTCTACCTCTCTTGTCAGGCTCTGGACACTTTGCTCTCTCACATCCATCAAAAATGCAAGAGATTTGCTCAGAGGCAGCCAGGGAAACTGGATTTTATGCTTAGAATCTGAGTTCAACCCATAGGTCAGTCTGCTGACTGGCAGCTCTGTGAATTTTCCAAGAGCTAAAGGTCGTTCTCTGCTTGGTTCTGCCTCTTTTTCAGTGGAGCTCTGCAAGCCATAGATGGAGTCCAGACCAGAGGGCTGGGGCTGGTGTTCTGATTCCCCACTGTGACCTTTCATGGTGCCAACAAGGCCACCAAGGTTCTTACTACCAGGCCCTACTTCTGGACAAGAACTGCTCTCCGCCACTGCAGAAGATGTGTCAGAAGAGCCTTTACAAATTAGAGACTCAGGGAAGGACATTGCTATGCAAAGGGAGTGCTCCCCTAGGCTAATAGTCAAACTCACAGCCTATTCTTGAACTTATTCCAAGGGAAAGGCCCAAATGTCCTAAGAACATCTGGAAGCCTCAGAGGTTGCAATGAGCAGGCTGGGGTCCAGGATGACAAGATGGGGTATCTCCAGGAGTCCATATGTGGGAGGAGGGTCTGACTGTGCCACTCATCTCTGCCCAGCTGTCAGGCATGGGGGTTGCCAACAGGCGGTCCCGCCCCTCTCAATGATCAGCAGTCACGGCTGACATGAAGCCAGCTGGTCAACCCCACCCATGTTGGAACAACCAGGGGGTAGAGTGAGTGTTAGAGGGCCCTGATTCTGGACAATGGCTACTTTAGGTTTCCACTTAGATTCACTTGAAGAAGACCTGAACTGAACTAAAAATGACCTTCGTGTCCAGGAAAACACTGAAGTGGGCAATGTTCTCTAGGATCCGGAGAGGTGGAAACAAGAGGAAGGGAACTGGGCAGTCTAACAAAGAACACAAGATTGGTCTGGAAGACTGTGGGCATCTCGGCAGATCTGATGCTCTCACCTTCTACTCGGCCACACAGAACCAGTCTCAGCCATTCTCTCAGAGCCACACTTTGAAAGAGAGATTCTTCAAGGCCCACTCTCTGGTCATAGAACATTATCCTCAACCTCCCTGCCTTAGAATTGGCCCTGGGTCAGCAGTTCCTGAGAGCACAGTCCCCCCTAACTGTGACCCTAAGCTCTCCCCTCCTGCTATCTCCTCTCGGTTTTCCTAGCACTGAGTTTCCCCTTCACACACTGACTCACCTGGACCCAACTTGGACCTTGTCACGTCCATTCTCCAAGTCATGGCTCATAACAAACCTGGAGCTCTGCTCATCCTTGAAATTAGAACAGAAGGCCCACTCTTCCGAGAAGCCTTCCTGGGTTGACGTTACCCCAGAGGGACATAAAACACAGAAACTATTCACCCCTATTCCAGGAACTTGACATTCACATTTCCTCAACTCTTAGTGTTTGCCATCAATGTGGATGGACAACAGAGTCGACGTGTTGATCTGGGTACATTGCTCCAGAGACACACTTCCCAGTCAGGTGTCTGACTTCTGAGAGAAGACAGTGACCCCTCAATGTCCACATGGCCAATGGCCACATCAATTCTTCTATGACCTTTTCTAGTTGGGAAAATCCTGGAGACAAAGAAACTGTGGTATTAACTGAGGACTAGCTTGTCTGTGGGGTCCTGGGTCTGGACTGAGGCCAGGGACTCAGGCTATTTCTCACTCTCCCACTTCAGGGGGTCTGAAGACTCTGCATGCTGTCTCCTGTATCTGCTGTGCTTACTATTCACAACCCCCACCCTCCAGGGCTGCATGCAGAGAGCCGGCCGTCTCCCTGGGCAGCTCTGGCGGGGTGCCCTTCTCCTCTTCTTCTTCATTTGCTCAGCCTTCACTCAGAGGAGCAACTGTCTGCTGTGAGGAGGGAAAATGAAGTCCCCTGAGAGCAGAATGGCCCCTCACCAAATACCCAAGCCATCAGGTCCAGCCCCAAACCTGCTACCCCATTGGCACCGTCAGGGCCTTGAATGATACGGGGCCTCTGCTGGCAATCTTGGCCCTCCCTCACTACTTGGACGGGCTGATTCTCACTGCCCGGAGGCCACTGGATGGGTGTCTGGCAGGATCCCCAGGATAAGCAAAGGCACGGTTTGCCCTGAGATTTTGGGGATATGCCTTGGCTTCTTGTTGACGAGGGTAAGGAGGCTGAACAAGAAGATGAGGAGAGACTACGAGAGAAGAGATGAGAAGAGAATGTGGGAGAGAAGATTAGCACTGGGAGCTGGACACAGGCCCCTGGAAAGTGACAAGCAAGTGACCTGCTAAAACACACTTCCTTGGGGTCCTCACCTTTACCCTTAATACTTAGAAAATTATTCTCTGCACCGCACACTACTTGCCCTAAAGCAGTCACTTTAATTTTCTCCCTATTATTCTATTTCTGGGGCATATTGTATCACCCTTCCATAGGCCTCTCTGTCATGCTCCCTCCGCTAGAGCAATAGCAAACAAAGCCAGGGTCTTGCTTACACATCTCGTTTGGGGATAAACACGTCAACACTGCTTTATCCAAGGAGGGAGTTATCTGGAGGAGAAGGAAGGAAAGAGGGCCGTGCTGAGCATGAAGTCAGGGTGTGCAGGGGGAGGTGTGATACTGACATCGGGGTGGATAAGCCCGAGGAGGAGGAGGAATAAATAAGGAGAAAGATTGGGGGATGGTTTGTCTCATGGTCTCTTGGCAAACTCCTCAAAAGTCCTAACCACAAGTAAACCACATTTGGGGTTTCCCCTTGTCCAGGGCCAGCAAGCAGATACATCTGTCAATCACCACTTGTACCTGTTACTGTGTCTCCAGGTGTTCTCACCTTTCTTCCTCACCTGCTTAGCAGAGGTGACGGTGTCCGTTGCCTAAGTGCTCACACAGACACCCCCATCTGAGAACTGACTCAAACACAGGAGGAACGAGGGAGGGCTCTGTCTGGACATTTTCTCAGTCTCTCTCAAGGTGTGCTGGCGCTCGAGGAAGAGGCAGCGAGGCAGGCTGCCCAGGCGGGTGGGTCGCCATCACCATCACCTCCTGTCCACCATGTTGTACCTAACGGGACTGAGAAGGCATCAGCACCCTCCCCTCCCATGCTGGTGATATGAAGATCACAGGAGAGAAGGTGATTAAGAAGCCAGCAGACAAATGCAAGAGCGCCCCAAGGCAGGACCCTCCCCACCTTCAGTCCCAGGGCGCTCGCTCGGGCTGCCAGCAGGGCGAGTCTGCACCTCCCACGGCTACTCGATTTAGAGATCCTGCGGAGGAGCCCGCTGATCCCTCGAGACCCACGGGGCTATTTCCAGCTCTCCGGCTGTCTCCTCTCGGGCAGGACATGGGCATCAAAGCAACCGAGGCTCTTTCTCTGACCCCCTTGGAGGCTGGGAAAAGTCAGAGTATGCCCCCAAAGCTGTTCCATTCTGCCAGGAGCACAAAACAGGGACAGTCAGAGGCCACAGAGCTCAGAGGCTACCTCTGTCCCTGATCCCCAAAGCAGCCCAGGTAACGGGTCCCCAGGTAACTTACCCACGCTCACCTGGCAGGCTGCTGGCAGAGCCAGCACCAGACTCAGGCTTCCTGGACTCTCGCAGCTCACCTGTTCTGCTATTTTTATTGCTGACTAAACCAATAAAAAATCCAAGCGTAGACCCAGCATGGATGACCTATACCAGCCCCCAGAAAAATTTCAAACGATTCATGTGAGTCTTCTCAGCCTCCGGCACTGGATGCGGATCTCTAGAGACGGTCTTGGGCCCTCCTCCTGTGCTGCAACACATTAGGAGAAAAGCTGGACTCCTGCTGGCTGTGTGACTGCAGGTAGTTCACTTGACCTCTCTGAGCCTCCATTCCCACACCTATAAATAGAAATAACGACAATCTTGTCGTGACATACCACTAGGGTAAAATATAGGTGAGGATTCCAGGCTGCAAAATCACAGAATGCCTACTACGTTGACCTTTAACCTTTTCTTTCAGGCTTTCACCCAAATGGTAGAATTGCTCATAAGAACCAGAAGAGTCACGGGAGTGAAGTTTAAGTTCAACCACGCAGTTCACGTACAGGTGACGCTGCTCTGATTATACTCACCTCAGTGCAGATTTGGTCCGAGATAATGGGAAAAGAAAACTGCCATTGTTATTCTGGCTGATTAAGGGGTTATGCTTTTCAAGGAGCAGAGGATTTCGGAAGGAGGGGTGGCATGAAGATAAAAAAGATGCTGGTTTGGGAAGATTAAAAACTGCAGAATTGGGTGACCCTGGAGGACCCCCTAAAGGCCCATCCATGCCCTCTGCTGGTCACACTTGTTCCTCCTTTTTCTGGCTTCAGTTCTGGGTGCTCGGGGCAAGCCCACTCTGTTCTTTTGGACTAGGAAATTATGGCCCGTAACCCCAGTACTATTATAATTAGTCCCATGTCGTGGACTACAAGCTCTCCCCGGAGCCCCGCGTTTGGAAAACATGGAGGCATTTTCAAGTTCCTGCCCAGAATAGATTTGGTATCTTTCTGCCCCTTCCCTTTCTTCTGCAGAACAGGACACAGTCCAGGCAGGTCACCCCACAGCCTGCAGGAACTGGAGTCAGCGTCCCCACCCACAGGCCAAGTGCTCAACTCAGCCTGCTGGCATCTGCCATTTCACGCTCAGCTCAGTTAAATGAGGTGCTGCAGTTAGCACACTTAAAAACGTAGCATAAAAGAAGGGACAACTTGCAAAAACAGGTCACCATCGTTACCCACGGTAGGGAAGTGTCCGCCGGGAGGCCTGTGACACAGCCCCTCTGGTCCCCCAGGTTGGCTAACCATGTGCAGAGAATGAGGGGCCGAAGTCCAGTCGGTGCTGGGCTGGAGGGGAAGGCAGGACCCCCCAGCAGAGCTGAGTGCAGCCCTAGGGGTGAGCGACGCCGGCCAGTCCAACACGGGTCTTTGGGGAGGCTCTCCCCACGACATGGTCTTTAAGCTAAGGATACAACGCGAAGAACAGAGTGGATGACGCATGTTGTGCTCCTGGACTGGACTTCTGCATTGAGAGCCGAGCTGAAGCTTCCAGAAGCGGCAGCCATGGAGGGGGCTCAGTCCCTCCCAAGATCTTGGCCAGCTTGCTTGTGTAGCAGCGCCATCTTGGTTCCTGTCTGGGCACTTTGGTGCTGTACCTTGTTGGATCCCTGATGGAAATGGCAAGTAGCTGCTCCCCAAAGTCTACTGTCTTTGTAAGCTGCCTCTGGGGGAGCCTGAGGCCCGGCAGGGCAGTGATGAACTCAGGTGCGTTCTGTGAGGATTTGGAAGCCCTCATCACCTTAAAAAAACAAAGCGTGAAGTCGTTGCAGTGTTTTAATCTTCTCATGCAAACTTTTCTTTCCAGTAGTTAAAATGCAGGTCTCTCTGAGCGGGAGAGCAGTGTAAATCATGCACACTCTAGTATGAATGAGTTTCTGATGGCTCACACAGGGAGCAGGCGTGTTGCACAGGGGAGGGGCAGAGAAGCCCGAGAGCCCTGACCCCCGAGGAGTGTCAATTTCGGGGAAGGAGGTAGCCTGGGAAAGAACAGCAGGGACAGGGGCAAAGCTGCAAATGCCGCGCATGAGGGAGCGTGAAAATGCAGAGCGGTTGATCAGGGTTCAAGTCCCAGCCTTGCCTGCAATGCAGCTGAGGTTTCTTTGCGCCTCAGTTTCATCACCAATAAATGAAATTCATCCTGCCTACCTTGACTGCCTACTTCTCAGGGTTGCTATGGGGACAGGGCTAGGGGGAGCACTCTGTAAAGTGAGGAAGGCTCCCCAATGTTGGGGTTCAGATTTTAAGCCACCCCTCCACCCGCAGGTCCCCCTCCATCTCTCTATTGGTTCTAGTGCCTGCCCGTTTCCCGAGGCTAACTCTGCGGCTACGCTGCTGGCGGAGGCTGCAAGCCCCGCCCCACCTCCTGCATCCCTCCAACCTCCTGCATCTCTCGGACCTCAGCATCAGCATGCCCCAGGCCACCAGCTGCCAGCCTCAAGCCTCCATAAACACCAACAGGGTGGACCCTCCAAAGTCAGATTGAGGCGGCCTTGCCGGCGGCAGCAGGCAGAGTGGTGTGCTGAGCAAACAGGAGGGGTGCCAGAAGGGGGGGGGCGTAAATGTCTTGGCCTCAATCCATCCTCTCCCAAGGCCTTGATCTATGTCTGCCTGAGGCGATGGCTGGAAGACAGAGCAGGGCACCAGGCAGTGGTGCTCAGGAAAGGAGGGAATTTGCCCAATGGAAGCTAGAAGTAGCCACACTGGCTGACAGGAATGAATCTCAGGTACCTTCCTGTCCCAGCTCCTGGGGTTAAGCAGAGGCCCAGGGGATGAGAGCAGTTTTTTCTCCCCTGGAAAGTTCTCAACAGGCAAATTTGTGAAGCAGGAAAAGCCGCTCCAGCATCCCTGGGCCAAGGAGACAGGAACTCTTGCGCATGCGTGGAGAGAGGTTTGGCTTCTTTTATCACCTCTAATGTTACTTCCTGCCTCTGAAGTACCCACAGACACTGCACAAACCCAGGACATTCCAGATTTCCCATGTTACTCAGAGGAGAACATTCCCATTGGGTGGGATATGGTAGGCTCTTTTTTGGGGTCTGGGAATGCTCGATGGTAACAGATGCCCATATCTCCTACCCCTATACTTCCCCTCTATGTCCCTTCTAGTGTACACACACACACACACACACACACACACACACACACACACACACACACACACACACACCAGAATTTACTGGTTCTCCGAGAGGCTCCTCTGAACTCTTAGGCACTAATTTGGGCATACAGTAGGTTAAAAGAAGAACCCAGTTCAGCAGGCTTAGCTGAAGAATGCAATGATTTAATTATTCAATCCATCTGGAATTTATTTTTATATTCACCATGTAGTAAATATAGAGAAAAATGGAAAGCTACCCGATTTCTTTTGAGACGTCACTTTGACTCTGATTTAAAAAACAACAGCAGAAAATTACTAACTAGACTTACCATCCCTGTGGTCATAGGCTTAAAAAGCTTTTTAAAAAACCTGTAAAAAATATTCAATGTTACATTAGTGATGTAATTTTGCCTTTTATTTAGGTGATTATATGTTTTATAGAGCATGGAGAATAGAAGCAGGGAAAGATGGAGTTTGGAAAATAACAGAATGCATTAAAGTTTCTTCAAGTGTCTAGTCTGAAGCCAGTCCGTCTTGAGGCTGACCAGAGCCCCATGGACGACCTCAGCTAAACTCAGACAGAAACGGCTAAGACCCTCCAGAGAGCCTGAGAATCAAGGAACCAGGACAGAGGTGGTTCTGATTCTGACTGGGGGGGGCTGGCAGGGGAGGTGAGGTAGAAGATGGTCCCCAGGTGTGAAGCCCAGGCCCATCCATCCTCACTTCCCAGTTACACAGCAGCCTGCTGACTGGGGCCACTTCTATTCTCTCCCCCTCCACCAATTCTCCACACTGTCAGGGCGAGCGTGTCTGATAGTAGAGACATCTAGTCCTCCGCACACTTTACAGCCCTTATCTGCTCCACACAGCTCACACTCCTTAGTGAGGCAAAACAGGCCTCTAGGAACTGGCCTCTGCTCACCCTTCCAGAATCACCCTTTACCACCCCTTTCTTGTACCCCTCTCCATGTGTCTTGAACAAATCCTCCCTTATCTCTGTTCCTTGTCATATACGGCTCCTTTGCCTGGAATTCCCACTGTGAATCTTTCTCTCTGCTGTTGGTAGTAACTACCATCATCTACCATAATGTGGATAGCAATGCAATTGGCTCTTTTTCCTTTTTTGCTGTTTACCTTGCTAGAATATGAATCCTCCAAGGGTAGCGGACATGTTTCATCCAGTTTTACATTCCCGGTTTGAACACAATGCTTGCAACCTGGCGGATGCTCAATACAATTTATTATGTCCACATTTATCCCTTTCCTTGAAAGACCTAGTAATAGTGTAGTTAGGGAAGATACATTGTATTAACTGCCAATCAGCATAGACTCAAAGAACTAAGACCTTGACCAAAACAAAAAAAAATTTAAAGCTGTGGGCAATGAAGAAGTTCATCCAAAAAGGAAATCCTGACTATGGTCCTACTATTGTCTTTTATCTTAACCTTTTCATTCATGCATGCATGCATTCCTTTTTAAGCAATTTTATTGAATACTCTTATCAGTCAGGATCAGTTAGGTTATGCTACAGTAACAAGTAGCTCCAATTTCAATAGTTTACAATGACTAGATTATTTGTCACTTAAGTAGGCTTTCCAACATGAGTTAGTGGGTGTCCATTCTCTACACTATTTGAGAAAGGTTACACCTTCTTATAGCTTCACCATCTGGAGCATTTGGCCTGTTGGGTTGTAGGAAAGAGCTGGCTGGAGATCATACATTAGCTCTTCCATGCTTCAACCCAGAAGAACACAGTGACTTCTCATCCTCACTCATTGATCAGATTAGTTACATGGCATTACCTAACAGCAAGGAGGCCAGGAAATATGGAGTGCTAAGAGCAAATGTTTGGTAAGTGGCATTCATGCTGTCCTAGCATGCACCATGTTCAAGCTAGTGAACTAAGCACTGAGGACAATATAAAAGAATATGTCCGCCCACTTTTCCCTCAAAACTTTATGGATGTATAGAAAAGAATAAAGCAGAGTAAGCAGCCAGATTTCTCAGCTGCAGTGATCTTCTCAGTTATGAGCCCACTTCAGTGAGCCAAGTCTCAGAATCAGGCTCGTGAGCCTCCATGCATTTAATCCAGCCTCTCCAGCACAGCACGTGGGTTGTGCAGTAATCCTCATGGCACACTAGCACGGGGGACTGTCAGCCTCATGTCAGCCTAGATACTGACAAATCTTCAGACTCACTTTATTTCCCTTTTGGATAGAGTTCTGTTCTGGTTTCTCACCTCTTTCTCCCTTACCTTCTTCTCTAGGCCAGCTCTATTCCCCTGAAATACACATCTGGAATTTACATCTTGCCTTTTGGGGGCTCTAGGAAACTGACAACCTACCATGAAACCAAAATTTTATATTTTCTTGAGAGACAGAGAATAAAACCAAACCTCCTTCTGATATCAGGGCACCTTGTGCTTTGGGAACTCCAAAGTATCCCAATAGAAAAAGTCGACAGCACCACACAGAACGTACAAACACTTGAGTACTTTGGATACTGCTGTCTGCATTGAGACACATGGCACAACAGCCACGAACAGAGGTCTGTTTTCCGTCTCTCTCCTCTTTTATTCTCCACTCAGCCTCCCCTTTTCACTCTCTGCCAATTGTCTGGTGACCTTCTGTCACTGTGAGTTATTCCGGCTCTCCATCTCTGTCTGCACCTTGCAGACAGATTCTTGTTTTACTCCCAGACTAACCTTTCCTTCCACCCGGTAAAACCACCTGTCCTGAGTCCCATTTCTCCTCAAATGACCTGTGCACAAAAGGAGCCCAGAGCTCTGGCCTGGCCAACTGTTCAAACACCGAGAGGCACCAGATTATTTGTGGGATACCAGGGCCCAGAACTGCTCCAGGCAAGGAGAGGGATGCCTGGCCAAGCCAAGTAGCCAGCTGGCTCTCTTGGCTGTATGTTACTGTCAACTCTCCATCATGGATTGGTCTGGAATATGAAAGTACTTGGAAACACAGAGTGAGGCGAATAAAGACCACAGAGGGGCCACCTTGTGTTGCTCTCATATATTAGCACAGAGGGAATGTGTGATGGAGAACCATGAATAACGTATATGTATTTTTTCACTGCCAATTTCCTCTGTAAACACTCCTTTCTCTGTGTTTCTAATATACACATTTCATCTGTTACCTGTCAATGGATAATTGCCTTTTTAGAAAGAACTGCTTGGAAAGGACCATGGGTCATACAAAAGAATGAACACTAGTGGCTGAACTTCAGGCATCTGTGATTATGTCACCGAGAACTCCAATTTCATGAATGGGGACCTATGTATACTGCATAGGCAAGGCACCAACATAGACGTGTCAAGTGACATACCCGAGGTTTTCATTGAATACAAAGCCATAAATCCAATATTGAGCTGTAGTACATAAGGAAAGAGACAACTCACGGTGAGCTTATGACCTATGTCTTCAATATATAAAAATTAAAACCAGTCATTGGAGATTTGCAAAGAGCAGGTATGAGAATTGAGAGGTGATTAAAGTCTACCACCCAAGGGAAGAGTGAAGTACAATGGAAACAAGTCAAATAGCACCCAAAAGGCTGGCTACTCAGTTTTTCTGACTTAAGCCTTTTCTGGAAAATATTAATGTCAGCTGAGCCTGCAGAAATATTTTTGCCAAATGTCCAATCAACATTCAAAACATCTCCTAAATCTATGACATGTAATCATTCAACCTCTCTTGCCAACACTCTGAAATGGGTGTTCACTGCTTTGACGCTGCTTTGATTCCACTGGAGAATCATCCCAATGTTATCTTGCCTCTAATTTGGTGATTCTTACCCTTTTGAGATGCTCAGATAAAAATGAAGACTTTATAATCATTTTGTTTAAAACATTGGAGAGAAAGCACAGTTTTCAAGAAAAGGCTTAGAGAAGTGTTTTAGAAATTCTACAACTTCCTCAGACTCCTCCCAGGAACTGGCCCCTCCCATCAGTCATAGAGCCCCGCAGCCCCTCCCTTTCTCTGCTTCTCTGTACCTGCCTTTCCGTTGTTGTGCAGGTTTTCTCTGTCTTCCTGTCTTTGCAGAGGTAGCTCTATGTGCGCTCGCAGAGAGAAACGAAGTACACTGAACTGCAAGACGATGGCTGCTTTTGCTCTTTGAATGGGTCCAGCGTGGTCTCTACAGGCAAGGCAGCTCTCTCCTCCACAAGCTCACTCAAGGACTCAGGTTCCTTCCCTCTGTACCTCTGCAAGGCCAAAACTGAGCTCTACTCAGCAATCCAGCTTCAAGTGAGTAAGGTGAAGCATTCCACTCACATTCCACAGTCCTGCCTCCCTGTCAGGAAGCTGGGAACCACGTGCAGTGTCTAGAGGGACATACATGTGCCCAGGAAGAAAGACAAAGAGAACTTGGAGCTGTGGGGGGACAATTACCAGTCTCCCACATATTCTAGATTCTTCTTTTTCTCTCCTACTTTTCCTTCCCGTCCTCATCTCCTCCTTTCCCTCTTTTTGGAATAGCCACTATGTGCAAAGTATAAGACTGTTTATATAGTGTGTATGCACACATATACATCTCCACACATACATGTGGATACAGAAAGAGTATGTAACTATGCACCTTTAGGCTCTTTCTGCACGCTCATACCTACACATGCACACTTCCGTGTGAGTTGGACTGAATTGCACAGGTAGCTGCAGGCCCGTAGAAGGCATTACCATCCGCAAGACACCACCCTGGATTCATCTTTTTCTGGTTCTATCCTGTGGATTTGTCTTTCAATCAGGGCTTTCCTTCCCCTCAGATCCCAGGTACAAAGAGGGCATGGCTTCTATCAGCTCTAAGCCCTGGTTGTGCTCAGCTTCTAAGCACCCAGAGCTGACTTCAGCTGACTTCACAGCAAAAGGTGGAAATGAGCAAAGAGAAAGGACAAGTCTCTCTCCGTTTGCACTCACTCACTCTGTTCTTTGTCATCAGCACAGCGGCTCCTCCTCCCTGTGACTCACCCCCAACACCCAGGCTCAACATTTGCATGGAATCTGCTTGTGCCCTTAGGGGCCAAATCCCTTAGGTCAAATATGCAATTCCTACCACTGAAATATCAGAAAAGAAATAGGCAATGGATTGCCAAAGGGAGGGATAATAGAATCCAACTTGGAAATTCAGGCAGTAGGAAATCAGTTCGTCCTGTTCCAGCTATTATGCATGCAACAAATGTCTGAAATATTTTTTAAAATGGTTTTGGAGGGTTGTAGGGAATGGAGTACAAAGATGACTTCTTTTTAAATTCTCCAAAATGTTACCTGCATAAAGAATGAACAAATGTCAGGGACAGGCACATCTTGGACTGAACTCCAAGTGAACTGATGGCAGGCCTTACCATTCTGAAAATATAAAAATTGAAAGCTGCCAGGGCTCAGAGCAGACCCTGCATTTGCATCCGATTTAAATAATGTGCAAGAATCTTGGGCTGGATGGGGAGTTTTTAGCCTTGTCGGAGAACTTTGGAAGTACTCAGAGTAGCGCCACAAAGGCTACACACGGGCCATGTCCCCACAGCTTGAAACCAGCAGCTGCCCACAGAGACGCCCCCACACCTGCGGAGGTCTCCCCTCTTCGCACCGCAAATCAGATCCACCTGTCTGAATCTTTCACAAGAGGCATAGAAGTACGTGGTCTAGAGGGGGAAGCTTTCTAGGAGTACCCCTAGAATTCGGAGAGCAGGATCTCATGCTATCACCTGCAAGGGTAGGTCAGCTACTGAGATTCACATTTCTACCAGACAGCTCTTCACGCCTGGTGCCTAGGGCTCTGCTACTCTATGTTGCCCTCCACCCCCTGTACTGGTTTTCTGGGCTGACCTTCAGTGACCTGAAGATGGAAGTCCTGAGAAATAACCTGGAAAGCATCACCTCGGTTGGAAGGATGCTCACAGGCCCTTCCCGTCATTCGAATAAACGCAGCAGCAACTGCTGAGTGGCAGGGACACAGAAAACCCACTCTCTCAAAAGTGGCCTGTGGGCCAGTGAGCAGGTTCTGTGGATTCTCCTGGGTGGGGGGGACATACTAGCTACGCAAATCATCATTGTCAACCCCTATTTCTGAATTGATAGGAATAAATGCTATACTATTATCTAAAGAACCCAGGGCAGGGGGAGATCAGAGAACCACTCTCCTTCCTGAGGTGTCTAAAAGGCAGGGTTGTTTTGTTCTGTTTTGTTTACACCCCGATGGCTCTCTAACACTAAACTCTGCAAAGGGCTCACAGTAGCTGAAATACTTCTTGCTGTGCTGGCCCCTCAGTTCTGAAGGATTATTCTGTTGAAAAGAGCACAAGGCACTATGGTGATGGCTCACGGGTGAATTGGTGGTGGGAAACCTATGGGGAATACACAATAACGTAAAAAATATGAATAATAATTTTTTAAAAAGAAAGTGTGCCTGGAAGACAAATACCTCTCATTCCCAGAGATGAATTATTTCCATCAATCAATGGACTCTGCGGGCTGATTAAAGATGACCACCATGACGCCCTCCCTACCTCTTGGGTGATGACGTCTGTTTCCGTTTGAATCTGTGCCACCGCTGACTGCTGTGTCACAGGGCAGAAGGGACGCAGCTTTGAGGGCCGGCAGCTCCCGCTTTGGTCTCTGGGACCCAAGTTGTCCCGTGAATGGTCTAGTGTATTGACAGATCTCATGGAGATGCCTGAAACTAGTGAGTGGTGGGGTGGCCAGTGCCCCCTGCTGTCCCCCCAAAACGCCAGGTGTGTGAGCAAAGATTCTGGGCCATCTGGGCAGTCCAGCTGCCAGGAGGTGCCAGCGAGTGATCCCGCTGGGGTTGCCCAGAGCAGAACCATCACTGGGAGACCCACGCCACTGCAAGTCGTGCCCCACAAAGTGGTTATAAAACCTGCTGTCGCTTTCAGTCCTCTGTGGCTTAGAGCAGCTTTTTAGGCAGGCGTAGGTAACCCATAAAACTGCATGTGAGGTGGTAAAAGTGAATCAGCCAAATGGGGGCTAACATAGGGGCCATATTTTTCTTCTTTAGGCGCAGGGAGATGCTCGGGGAGAGGTTGGAGAGCCTCAGAAAGCTGTCCCTGAGAATCAGGGCTAGGGAATCTATAGAGAGAAAAGAAACAGCATTAGGCTTAGGTGCTCAAGGAGGAGCTCACAAATTCTTAAACAGCTGTAAATCCTGCTCAGTGAGCCTTGGGGGGCCGCAGCAGCACCCATCACCACACTCAAAGGGACTTGCGGTCTTCCACCCTGGGTTCCCCGAGCAGCCCCCCTCTTCCTTCAGACGTGACCTGGGCGAGGGGCCGGCAGGCCAGCCTGAGTGACAAGCCAGCGGCCATATTCGAGTGAAGCAGGGAGCGGCCGTGGAGGGCTGCTTGAGCCTAGTGGAATTACAGCAGTTCATTTTCTAAAGTGCCAGGAGACCCGGGGATGAACCTTGGGGTAGAAGTGGAAACCACAACTGCAGTAGCCTGGGGGAGCCGCCATCCATCACGGCAGGACGGCCCTGTCGACAGGGAGGGCTCTCGCCCTGCAGCGTGGCAGCCACCCCGCGCCCCGGGGGCCCCAGCACATGAAGCCCTCACGCACCGCCAGGGAGCCCTGCGGATGACCTATCTTTTCTCAGGTGTGAGTGGAGCGTGCACTCTGGGGGTTCGGGGGTGCACAGATGGAACGGGGACGCCTCGTCTCCTCTTATTCACCATGGCGATCATTTAAAGGGTGGGTAGTCTGGGGTGGGGGTGAGACCCAATTTTGTTTCTTGCTATTTTCTAACAGAGGTGAACTTAGAAGTGGGCTCAGGAATAAAGGGGACATTTTTGCCCCCCTTATTGGTGACCACGCAGAACGCTGAGGCCGCTCAGTCTCCTGCGCCCCAGGGACCCCACAGAGCCCACCGCGGAGCACAGCTCAGCCTCACGGGGGAGGGGGCATACACCCCCCTTTCTACCTCCTGGATTTGTGCCAGCTGTGCTTTGGGACACAGCTAACCTGCAGAGCTGGCGCTAGGGTTTGATGTGACTCACCTGTGTTTCTAGAAGTGTCCATGGAAAAAGCAATTCCGTTGTTCTTCTCTAGCTTCCTCTAAGACAATTAATTCAAGATTCTGGGAAATTTCTGTTAAGCACAGGGCCTCTACTTGCAAGTTTTCCAGAGGTATCTGACATTTATGTCTTTCCTTCCCACCTCCCCTTCCCGTTGCTGGTTATAAATGCAGTTTCAAGTGTGCGAAGCCTTGTTCTGAAAGTGCAACCTGAGGGTGCTGTGAGTTTCCCCTGTGGACACCCTCCCCCCCACCTCCAGCCCCCCACCTCCAGCCCCTCCCACCTGAGGGCTGCCCAGGGTGGAGGCAGCGCCCCCTCTAGTGGCCACTGCCTTCAGGCCTTTGACTCTCACCTCTTCAGGCTGCCGGAGAGAACAGCAAGCCGTTTGGGGGTTACTCCAGGGCCCAGAATCTAAAGAAGGATAAAGTGCTACTTCCCTTGTTGTTGTTTTTAACAGAAATTCATTCTCTACCAATGCAAAGTTTGTCTTGGGGTTGCTCCAGCAAAGGAGTTTGTCTTCCAGCTCTGACCCCCAGGACTGGCGGGTGACGGGCTGGCCGGCTGCAGCCTTTTCTGGGCTCATCTTTCTGGGGGCCACACGCTCCATCCTGCTGCCAACACCTGGGGTGGCCCAGCCACGTGGAGTCCGCGTCTCTTCCCAGCTCCTTGTGGGGAGTCTTCCAACACCAGAGGGGTCTCCACCATGCCAGTCTCATTCTCCACTTCAAATCCTTTTGCAGCAGGAACAAACCCACGGCACATGGGCCTGCAAGCTGCATCCCTTCCCCGGCCCACTCCCCACCATAACAGCGAACTTTCCAGGAGACAGTCTCCAGAGGACTTCTAGAAAGGTTTCTGTATGTCTGTGACAGAATTATTCCCCACTCCCTCCCTGCCCACCCTGTCCCCAGCTTCTAGGGCCTGACCAGGTTGGTAACAAGCAACCTGAATTCCTGTCGGATGTGGAATTTATTTGAATTTACTCCTCAAGGGGTTCCCACCACCTCCAAGAGGAAGCTAGACCCGCAGTGTGCCCCGACCCACCCAGACCTGGCCCCGCAGGACTAAGACCAGCCCCCTCCAGCCTCCTCTCTCACGGCCTTCTGTTCCCTGCAGCAGGCACGCACAGGGCGACAGGAGGTTCCTGAGGAAGATGCCTCTCTAGTCCTCCAGGTCCACATCTGTGGCATCTCAGACTCACCCCAGGCTGCCTCCTGCTTCTGAGTGGTCCCAAGGTGCCATCCTAGCCCCCAAACCTCCCCTGCACTCTCACGCTGACTGGAATCCCTCCAATGTGCACACACACCCCCACATCCACCATCACCCCTGTTGTAACTGCCCCGTGATATGTCCGTCCACCAGGCACATGTAGACAGTATCAGAGATTAACAAATCTGATGGGAGCCCACAACCTCGGTAAGGCCATCCCACTCACACCCAGGTCAAGAGTCGGCCATTTGCTTTGAAGAGTTTAACAGAGGAATCTAGTCTACTACTTCCCACCACCATACACTGTGTGCTCCATAATCCGCCGACTCCCCAAACTCCTAACGTTCAGCCTCAAGTCAGATCATTTCCAAAGAAGCCTATTATTCAAGAATAAAGGCTTTCAGTCGTCAGGAATCATGATTCAGCTCTAGTGTCTACCCCCAGGCCTCTGTCATTCAGATAAAATTACCCTAATTCCTTGAAACCCTCTCTTTGGAGAGATAAAAATTGGAGACATCTTCACAGATCTTTTTTTTAATCGGAGATTTTTGCCTAAGAATATTCTGCCTTCACAATTTCTTTTCTCTTGGCACTTCCCCATAAGATTCATAGGGAGAATATAATTGTTTAATAAATGTGAACCATGAGGACTGTCCTCAGGCCCAACTCCTTGGAATGGATAAAGAAATTGGAGAAGAGCAAAATTCTTCATCTTGGTAGTCACAGAGGGGAAAGGTCAGTGAGATAAAGAATTTGATTGACACATTTCTGGGAATGATCAGCCATCCTCTGTGCTGAGATTAAGGCTCCCACTTAATCCAGTTTCCAAAGATTTGGGCGAGGATTGAACTTTGCATTGGAAAGGGTCTAATCCAGCTAATGATCACCCTGGGTAGGTGAACCCCCCAGCACACAGCATCCAGGTCTCCTCTTTGCAGAGTTTTGTGCAAAGAAGCACAGGGGTGCTATTAAAAGCAACCACGTTCAGCCACTCAATAGATTCACCAACAAGCTGCTTTATGACTGAAAAGGTCACAAACCTGATTTGGTCTTAACTCTGGTTGAGTCCTTCCCACAATAAGTGACCTGGACAGGACTCTCTGAGTAAGAACTTAGTAGTAAGAACTTGTTTCTAGCAGCTTTGAGATGCTGTAAGTAAAGGGCAGATTTTGATGCAAGTTACTCCCATCTCCACCCCTGGAAGAAACCTCCTTGAATGCTTCTTGTCACAGAGTCTGGTAAATATCCGCAGGGTTTGTGGTTGGGAAAAGCCAGCGAGCCAGGTTCCCTGTTCTGGCCCATTAAAGAATAAATGAAGTACAAATTAAGAGGGCGTCCTTATCATGTGTACTTTCCATCACAGAGATCCTGAAGTTGAAAACTGGAGACAATATGGCTCAGTGACAACATCATAAAAGTTACTTGAGCAAAATGTAAATAGCCCTCCTTGGTTTATACACGAAAGAGCGTGCACAGAGGCACACATAGCCCTGGGATGAGTCAAGGGTTTTGTTGTCAAAATCAAGAGAAAGCGCGTGTGGTGTTCAGTGAACGAGCAAATTCAAATCAGAGTGGACGCCATCCTGAGGGACATGCTGGAAACTGAGGCTGCAGGAGGGGCTCTGGAGGGGCAGGGGTAGGTGCCCTCAGAAGCAAAAGATCAGCTCAGAGCCTGCTGTTTGGGGTTTCCAGAGCTATTTGCCTGGAGGAAGACCTGCATTCTTGGAGCGTGTGCTTTCTTGCAACTCTTCTCACTGAAGAGTCTCTCCTGCCTAGAGGGAGAGTTAAGACTTCACAGAGGGAGACTCCGACAATTCCAGGGGTCCTGCGAACAGATTCCTTCCATGGGGTGTTCAAGGACTGAGGGGAATCAGCAGCCCACAGCTAAAGAGGGGATTCCTGTCTGACCCTTTGTTTCCCTCACAGATGGCAAATGCTTATCTAGACTTTGTTTTTGGTATGAAGAGATGGTCCTTTTTGTCAGTTATTGTGGGATTTTATGAAGTGTTTTCTCCACTGGAGAAAAATCAGTGTTACTTACACAAATGAAAAGATCATAGTCATTCTGTCATTCTGTCTCTCTCTCTCTCTCTCTCTCTCTCTCTCTCTCTCTCACACACACACACACACACACACACACACACACACACACACACACACACACACTTCTCTGGACATCCCCAGCTAAACTGGAATGGAGTGAACTGTCTAAGAGGCTCTATTTGGTTTGATGCAGCCATTAATTATTCTGCGGTTTCTGACTAATTCCTTCCTTCCCTTTGGTGCAACGCATCCTTTCAGAGAGAGAGGTTTGAGGGTTACTTGGCAGCCTCACAACTTCCATTTGCTTAAAAATGTGGAGACACCACCTAGATTAAAAAAAAAAAAAATGAGACTTACAAATTCTGTTGCTCCAGGGAAGCATAGCCATCCGAGCCCACGCATTCCATCCAAGAACGTCCCTGGCAGAGCCAACTCTCCAGTCAGATGCAGGAACAGAGCCCCGATGCTTCATAGAAGCACCCATGCTTCATAGAAAGGACCCATGAGAGAATGTGTCAGAGTGGAAACAATGGAGGTATACAAAAGTGGTGAAGACAAGGTACTTACAAGTGTGTCGGGGTCACTTAAGAAAGCCTAAGTTTGGAGAAAAACCTAAGATAGATATTAAGCTGTGGTTTGTGGCAGACATGACTGGTAGTTCATTTTCAGTGTGGGACAAGATAATCACATCTGTATTTGGCCAGTTAGTATCACACTTATCTGCTAATATCCAAGATATTTGACTTTAGATTTGTAAGTCATTTAAGTTAATATAAAAATTGGATACTTAATAATCATGCTATTAATAGAGGACTTATATGTAAAATCATAAGACAATGTATTTTGCTTACTTATCTCATTTAGTTCTCACGGCATCTCTATAAGGTAAGCAACCGTATTACCTCCATTCCTTGACTGAGGTTTCAAGACGTTAAGTAATTTACCAACACCCCACAGCTGATCTCAAATTCAGGCAGTGTGACACCAGATCAGAGCCAGATTTCTAAACTTTAAGCTATACCAACATTTGTCCCTCAGAAACTCTAGCTACAATTCTTAATGTAACGATGCCTGTCAACCTGACCCTGATTAGGCTGTTAGTTTTCCTAAGGGTAGAAATCAGCTTCTCATTTTCTCTCCTTTCCCTTAAAATACTTAACACAGAACTGTGCCCAGAATGAGCTAAATAATGTTGACTCATTCACTCCTTCTGGAGTTTGGCCAACAGTCAACTCCTATCTCCTGCCATCTTGCTAAGTGTTGGCAGTTCTGCTTCACCCTCAATTGCCACTTAAGTCTGTTAAATGCTAAAGAGAGGTTTGGAAACAGGATTGTGTGTTGATGATTATTTTTCCATGATTGATGGTAATATTGAAGGGGAAGGAGGTGAGGGTGAGTTGCTGAGAGAGGGAAAAGTAGCCAGTAGAAGTTCCTTGGAAGTGGAGAAGGAGAAGAATTGAAGCAAACCATCAATAGAGAAGAATGGTTCCAAGAGAATTGTCTAACTATGGTGTGTTTATGTTGATGACAATTTAAGCATTTGATACCCAGCCTAGTGAAATTTTATTTGGATAACTCGGGCTTACAAGTTGGCTTTGAATCCAGGCAAAGGAATAAAATCAGAGCAAACAAATTCAAGAAGTCTGGGGAGAGAATCATGGACTCAGTGGGTGGTTCATATACGCTCACAGTGGAGATGAGTGAGATGCATTTGCCACGCAACCCTTTCCCTCTCGCACATAAAGAACTCCTTATCTCCGCGGGGACAGAGTAGTTTAGCAAAGCACTTTGCCATCACTTTGCTTGGCCATGTTTTCTTGAAGAATTAAATGACTGTGGTCACAAATATTTAAGGATTTATCTTATCTCTGCATGGGCAGAATTAAAATATATGTTATGGTGTCTTTCATATAATTTAGTGGTGAAGACCCCAAGACAAAGATGGATATGTGTGGTGTATATATGTTACCCACACCTCTGCTTGTTCTTGAGGCAGATAGCTTAACTCAATCACAAATGAAGATGCTGCCTCAGAATCAAAACCCTTCCCTTTCATAACATCGCATGAGACTCCTACAGTCATTCAGAGTTGTCCCAAGAAAAGAAACCTAGTTCCCATCCTGTCCTGTAACACAAGTGGATCAACCATAACAGTGAATTATTGTATGATAAATTATATGGGATAATGAGGTGCTGCGAGGATGTGGAGCTTCCTTTAGACCACAGTGCATGGATAGCTTAAGCAATATGAGCGCCATGCAGGAGGAAGACTGAGGCTGATATTGGCACAAGGAAAGGAGCATCTACCCAGTGACAAGCACATGGACAACGGTACAACAGTGGCTGAGCAGACCCGACACCCACATAAGACAGGTAGGGCTTGAGGAATAATTTACTCACAATTGTCTGTCTAAGGAGCCCAGCCTTCATGGGTATTAAAAGGGGAGATAGATGAAAAAAAATCTAGTAACTATGGGAAAGCACTGTAAGCTAAGGAAGGACAGGAGGTGAGACTGGAGGCCAGGAAACATAGTCGGATATCAGGGTAGAGCTCTCAGCCAAGAGGCCTGCTGGAAGCGACAAATAGAAACAATGGACCTCCAAAAACAATGTACTGGAAACTTCTTCCTAGAAATGAATATTTAGTAGGAAAAAATGTGCAAAGGAGTATCAGAGATCACAGGGAAATTTAAATCCCTGGTGGGTTTCCACTGTGGAGACGATAAAGCAGCAGGGATTAAGTGGGTGAGTACACAAAGGGTCTTCAGGAGATGGCCGGTATCCAGCTATTTTAATTTCCCCCGAGGGCAGAAGAGAAAGGATTCTCTTATAGTCAGATTTAGAAAGGACATAAGAAGTACTTTGTATCATTACCAGAGACTGGCTTGGACATCAAGAATGAAATGGTGTCTCCACTGGATTATCTTCAAGAACAGGACACATGGCTGTACTTGGGCTCTTGTGCCTTTCTACAAGGCGGCAGAGAGTAAGCTTCTATAAAGCTCCATTTCAGGCAGGCTGATGAAGCTGTAAATAGCATGAATCCTAGATTGACAGGCCAAAGAGTGTCTTGGAGAAGCTCCTTCCAACCTCTCTTCCATGTCTGTTCTGTCCTTCCTGACTCCCTGGTCCCCAGGTATAAGCACAGCACTGCTCACGAGGTCTGCAAAAACAGCGTGAGCGACTCAACAGCATGGTTCGTCCCAAGCACCTCCACTCTGGCCTGCTTGGCTGACCATCTCACGGGGGCACTGACATCTCCCGAGACAGTCCAGGCTGCTTTACTGGAAATAAAATGAATTGAATGGAGAGAGAAACAGTTGGTCTGAAAAGGGAGAAAAGTTGTCATGGAGTTCACTGAAGAAATGACACAGGGAATGTGGCTGGGAAGCCTTTGACAGGGTCGAGGATACTGTCAGATCTGAACATTTGATGCAGGATTATCATTATCTTTAAGTCTTTGTGTTCCTAGCGGAAGATACCAATGAAGCTATACCAGCCAGCATTCAAATTCTTTTTTTTTAAAGACTTATTTATTTATGCATACAAGAACTGGGGTGGAGGCCAGAGGTGCAGGGGGGAGAGGATTCACCAGAGACAGAGTTGGGGGCAGAACAGGCAGATTGACTGAAGTACACTGCTGAGGGGAGCAGCGGGGAGACAGGAGCGGTCTGCTGTGCCCTGTGGGTCAGCTCCCTGGCCGGGGATCAAACTCGTGCTGCAGTGGCTGCTGACAGCTTCATAGGCTGAGACATAACCCCTTGTGCCACCAGGGAGGCCCCAGCATTTGAATTCTTAAAATTTGAGTTTTACTGAATGAACTTGAATGAAGATCTTTCATTTCCTTTTGCCTTTATTTCCGTTCTCCAAAGAGGGGAAGGCCACACATCTACTTAATTACCCAAACAACATTTTGGAAAGAAAAAGTGGCCTTAATGATCTAAAAACCAACCTGACAGCTCCTACTGGTGTTGAATTAAGAATCGGGACAAAGCAGAAGACAAAAACAAAGGGCATTAGTGGTTGGACACCTCAGGGTCTGTGCACGGTGTCAGCATGTAGAAGGCAAATTCAAAGCAGAAACAGAAACCAGAAGCAGAAGAGCCACACAAAACATAGTCATAAATATTTTAGCTGAAATAATTGTACTTAAGGAGACCATTCTAAAATTATAGGGAGGCTAGGGCCTCCCTGGTGGCACAAGGGGTTAAGTCTCAGCACTATGAAGCTATCCGCAGTCACTGCAGCACGAGTTCGATCCCCGGCCAGGGAGCTTCCCACAGGGCGCAGCAGACCTCTCCTGTCTCCCCGCTGCTCCCCTCAGCAGTGGATTTCAGTAGATTCACCTGTTCTTCTCCCCGCTCCGTCTCTAGTGAATCCTCTCACCTCCCACATCTCTGGCTTACACCCCAGTTCTTGTACACATAAATAAAAAAAATAAAATTATAGGGAGGCTCTTTCATTCCTTCTGAAAACATGGGAGAGCATAGAATTCTGTATTTCTCCACAAATT
Source organism: Scalopus aquaticus (assembly GCA_004024925.1). Classification (NCBI taxonomy): domain Eukaryota; kingdom Metazoa; phylum Chordata; class Mammalia; order Eulipotyphla; family Talpidae; genus Scalopus; species Scalopus aquaticus. The sequence continues at coordinate 54,186 of PVIJ01000706.1, read as the reverse complement.
CCAATTGCTTCTTAATAAGAGGCATGGAGTTCTACCCACTGAGGGGGATATATATGTATAGGGACGATGCAATCAGGTTGACTGGGAAGGATTCCTGTGTATACTTTGAGAAAAGGCAAAGGAAAGTCTTGAAATAACAGAGGAATACTTTCTCCTTTTGAGATATGGAAAAGGAAATCTGTATGAAGGAATTTGTTCATAATGAAAAAGGAGCAGGGGAGACAACAGTGGAGTAAAATTGTTGATCCTGAAGATTTCAGAAAACCTATAAACAGACAGCCAGTGTGTTGTGTTTAAAGATCCATACTGGGGCCTCCCTGGTGGCACAGCGGTTGAGCGCTTCACTATGGAGCTGTCAGCAGTGGCAATGCAAATTCGACACCCAGCCGGGGAGATTCTCCATGGAGCAGCAGACCTCTCCTGCCTCGCCCGCTGCTCCCCTCAGCAGTGTATTTCCAGCGATCTGCCTGTTCTGCTCCCTGGTCTGTCTCTGGTGAATCCTCTAGCTGCCCTATGCCTCTGGCCTGTACCCCAGCTTGTATGCATAAATAAATAAATCTTTAAAAAAATAAAATAGAAATTGGACCTCCCTGATGGCGCAACGGGTTGCACGCAGTGCTGTGGAGCTGGTGGCTGGGGCATGAGTTCGATGCCTGGCTGGGGAGATTCCCACATGGCGCCGTGGACCTCTCCTGCCTCGCCCACTGCTCCCCTCAGCATTGTATTTCTGTCGATCTGTCTGTTCTGCTCCCCACTCTGTCTCTGGTGAACCCTCTTGCCGCCCCACGCCTCTGGCCTGTACCCCAGCTTGTATGCATAAACTAAATAAATCTTCAAAAGAAAAAAAAATCCATACTGACTTCAGTGTTCTTCACATGCAGTCAATGGGCAAATATGTCCCTCAAGATGGCCCTCAAAATGAGCCCATTAATTTTCCACATTAGGTTGGCAATGGGGTCTGTGTCCTGCTCCTAGAGACTTTTTTCTCTTTACCTGGGAAACAGTATCCCTTCTCCTGTGTCCACCATCTTTCCCCCCAGCCTCTGCCCCACCCTATCATAGGAGCAGTGGAAAGTGTTGAAGGGGGCTGTCTGATATCCCCCTTAGGCCATTAGACTTAAAGGGATTCCAAACATTCCCTAGTTTTACAAAGCTCATGGTGGGTGCTTCTCTCAGCCTTTTCCTCCACAGGGGGCTGAGGTGGATGCAACTTTGAGCATTTATCCTGTGTTTGCAATTTGGTCCTGGGAATAAATTCTCTGGGGCCCAGGTAGGAGTCTGCATGGAGTTTGGGCTCGCCACAAGTTCACGCTTCCTCTCTCGCACGTTTTCTCTCTGGTTACCTCTCCTCCAAGGCATGAAGACCTTCATCGAACACTGACTGCCAGGGGTCAGATTTGGAAGTCAGTCTCCAAGACCGAAGGGCAAGAGCTCCCAGACTGCAGCGCCGAGAGAGGGCTGGAAGTGTGTCACTACTGCTCCAGTGCAGAGGGCCTCCCTTTCCAGAGACTGCTGGGACGAATCACCACAAACTCAGTGACTCCAAGCAATAGGAATTTATTCCTTCATAGTTCTGGGGGCTAGAAATCCTAACTCGAGCAGGGCTGTGCTCCCTTCAGATGCTGCTCTTCCGGCTTTGGAGGCTGCCCCAGCCTGCCTGGCTGCTGAGGGCACCACGGCCACCTCTGTTCCTACCTTCACCTTCTCCTTCCCACGTGTCTGTCATCACATCTGTTGATCTTCTAGCATACATGTGATTGTGTTTAGGGTCTGCCTGGGTAAGTCCAGGACAACTCCCTTTTATCGAAAATCCTTAACTTAATCACACCTACACAAACCCATTTTCCAGATAAGGTGACATTCCCAGGTTCCAGGGATTTCACACAGATGTCCTTTGGGGGGCCACTTTTCAGCCCACCAAAGTAGGGAAGAAAAACTAAAATTTATTTGTATCACATGCTGTGTCTCATCTTAAGCCTCTACTAGTCTTTCAGTTTTTACAGTTATTTTATTTTAGTTTATATAAAATGAGCATAAAAATGAGTATTTTTATGCTCATTTTATAGGTGAAAAAATTTAAACTCGGGGAAATTTGTCCAAGGTCACTGAGCTGGTGGGCAGAGGATTGTGTCTTGCCTAACTCTACGTTCACTCTGTTCTCTAAGCCATGGTGAGTTAGGGGTTCTTGGGCCGTGGGCCATCCACTCCTTGGGGTTCTGTGAGCTCCCGGAGGATGAGAATGGCTCTCTCAGTGTCCCTTCATCTTTATAACCCCAATACCAAAAAAATCAAATGGAATTATAATATGGCTTCAAGAGGATTATCGTTGGACAGAAAAACTTGCTGCCATCAGGGAATTCTTTCTAGAAATTTTTTCTAGAAAAGACTGAGAATCTTAAGGGTAATAATTGTTCAGGCCTTATTTAGGTTCTCCAGCATCAACTATAGTGAGAATTCATTAATTCTTTCATCACACATGAAGCACCTCCGATTTCTAAAAAAACTTGAAAAGGCACAAAGAATATATAGTAAAATTTTGAAAACTCAGACACAGTTCCCGATAGAATTTAAAAGAACAGGTTGAAGAAGTCCGCCTACTTGTTACTTCATGAATTAATTCTAGAAGGCTATAGAGCAGTGGTTCTCACACTTCAGCCTGCAATCAAAATCACCCAGAGAACTTATAGCAAAAAGTTTCATAGTCAACGGGGCCTGAGAATCTGCATGTCTAACAAATTCACAGATGCTGATGACTCTGTTGCAAGGACCACACTTGAGAATCAATTGCTATACAGCAATAACTCCCAATCAGTGGATGAGGGAACCCCTAGGCTGCTATGGCATTTCATGAGCAGTAAAGCATAGTCTACTGGCTGAATAAATAAAACTACCATTATGTGGGCTTGTTTAAATATTTTGATGTTAAAAAGAAATTCTTACTCTTAAAAAATTGAGTAACCCTTGAACAAAAGCCAGACAGTCAATCAGGTTTTATTTTTCTTGCCAGCACTGATCTTTTGGCAGAAGTCTCCACAGCGTTGTGCTGAGAACAAATCGAATTCTATATTTTGGCTTGGTAGGATAGGAGGCCATAATTGATTATAAATATTTGTCTAGATGAGCGAGAGGGTATGAAAGAAACTGTACCATGTATTTGCCATGCTTGATTTAAATAAGGGAGCTACAATTTACACTTGGACCCTCTTCTCTTCTAACTCTATGCTCTCCCTTTGGGCCATCACACCCCTGCCATGGTTTTACAGATCGTCTACATAGCATGGCGCCCTTCGCATCCTGCCCTGTGACTTCAGCGCTGTATTTCCAACTGTCTCCTTGATATTGCACTTGGATATTGCACCTGCATCTCACACTTAACATGTTCCACAGTGAACTCTGGGTTCTCCTCTTCAACCTACTCTAATCCCATTTGAGCAAATGGTACCATCCCGGAACAAGTTCTAGATTTCTCTCTTGTTCATTTGCAATACCTAATCTCTCATTCCTTTGCAATTCCTCATCCAGTCCCAAATTCTGTTGATTCTGCATTCAGAGCACACCTTAAATTCATTCACATCTTCCCCTCATCCATCATTCTCCTATGATGGGTCTCCCGTTCCGTTCCCTGAAGACAACTTAGTTTCTGGCCCCTGACTAGAAAGCCATGAAGTTTAGTCAGAGATAGTTGAATGTCACCAGGTCTTTCCATTTCTTCACAGATTATGACTTAGTGGAAGCTGATGTGATATGGTGTGTAATTGTGAGTAACCAGAGGTGAACTGCTGTTTACACCTAGCATTAACTACTAGCTACTGTGTTTAGGAAAAACATGTGGACCTGGGGAAACCAGAGGATGAGAACATTTAGTCAGAATCCAAGGCGTCCTCTCAGAAGTGACACTGAGCTTGGTAAATAACAGCCAACTGGGCTATAGAGGACAAGACCTGTCCCCTGAGCTTGGGCTGGGGACAACGAAGCAGTCACGGCACACCCACACATCCCTCATCAGCAGGTGTCTTCCTTTTTTAAAAAAAGATGTATTTACTTATGGATACAAGAGCTGGGCATAGGCCAGAGGTGTGTGGGCGGGGGGGTGGGGGGGACGGGGAATGAGAGGATTCACCAGAGACAGAGTGGGGAGCAGAACAGGCGGATCTACTGAAGTACACTGCTGAGGGGAGCAGCGGGGAGACAGGAGAGGTCTGCTGCACCCTGTGGGAAGCTCCCTGACCGGGGATCGAACTCGTGCTGCTGCAGTGGCTGCGGATACCTTCACAGTGCTGAGACTTAACCCCCTGTGCCACCAGGGAGACCCAGCAGGTGTCTTCCTGATGCAGAACCTCGGGCCTGGAGTTACCAGCTTCTGCACACACTCCGCCCACCTCCATCCCAGGGCACCTCACAGGCTGGCCCTGACTTATCAGGAAAACAAGAACTCGCCATCCAGCTAGGAACATGGACTTCCCATGCAGGACAACAAAGTGGCATGCTGCAAGGGGGCAGCCGAAAATTCTCTGAAGGAGGGAAGACAAAGCACAACACAACACCACGCCGGTTCATTGCTGTTCCTTAGACGCAGCCTCCAGACAAATCTTTCTGGAGATAAGGGGGATTAGAGGATGTGGGAAAGGCAGAAACAGAACAGAAATAGAGCCGGGGGTTGGGCGTGTTCTCACACACATTTCCACCCAGACTGGCACTGGGGCTAGTCTGGGCCGGGCAGGGGGAGAGGCACCAGGAAATGCCGTGACATCTGGGCGGAGGTGCCCACCAGCCACCAAAGGCGTGTGTGTCTGGCGAAGCACTTCCTCTGAGGCCCTGAGCAGAGACTCCTCAGGTGCTTCTCAGAGCCTGAGAGGGGACTGTGAGGAACGAAGGGGGGCTGTGAGGTAACAGAACATGCGTGAACTTTGTGTTCAGGAGCACGTGGGGCCCCTGGGCACAGAGGCATCTGGCTCAGCTTCTGTGTGGCAGAAAACAGTTTTTCAAGCTTGGATGAACTCAGGCCGCCTGAAGGATGCCCAGCCTGAGTCCTTTGGTCCTGTGCTCGGTATGCACGAGCCAAGGCCCAAAGTCCACGGTGCCTGCCCTATCTGCCCATCAGACTTCACTTCCAAAAGACAAATCCAAAAAAATGTGTGAGAATTTCAAGTTGGTGACTGCAGAGCATTAAGCCTCAAACCTTGCAGTAGGGGCCTGTGGAACTATGCTTGTGACGCATCCACGAAGACAGCCCGGGCTGCAGTCTTCAAAAAATGTCATGTTATTATCTGGCCATTTTATCCTCTGGGGAGCACACCAAGCCCCAGAGAGGTGACGTGGACGGCCCGTGGCCCACGACCCCCCAACTGTCCGTGGCTTAAAGAACAGAGTGATTGTAGCGTCAGACATGTTTAGATGGGAAGAAAATGAGAGCCTGGTATGGCAATGGCTTTGTAGGATAAGTGAATTCAAGCCAGAGAAGTGTCTAGAGCATTACAACCCTACTCAAGGAACACCCACTTTGAAGAAAATTTCTCCCTGGAAGAAAATCATCAAATTTCATTTCTTTAAAGTGGAAAAAACAAAGAGGTAAATTCCTGGGGCCTGCTGCTGACACTGCTCGGGCCTTCGAAGTGGTCCCATGGAATTCTTTAAAGTCCACCCCTCAGTCTCTATCACCGCCCTGACAGACACACAGGTATATTCTAATCCTTCCCTAGTAATGTAATGGCTCCTGGTCACATGACAAGATGGCCCCTAAGCAAGACAGAAACAAATCTCTCTGTCTCTCTGTCTCTCTGTCTCTCTCTCTCTCTCTCTCACTCTATCTTTCTGCCTCCCCCCTGAATCTGCAGTGAAGCATCAAGCTAACCACAGAGAGTATAACACACACACAGTCATTTTCCATGATACCTCCTCAAGCCCCATCACTGTATCGCTACAGGGTCTTAAACATTCTTTTTATATATGACAAAATTAGATTTCAAAGCATCTTATCAGCTGAACTAATTTCCCAAAAGCCCTCGGCAGATTAGAAAATGCTTTATGACGATGAGATATGGTCATTGCTGATATTCTCAAAGCAGATTACCTGTCAGTAGACAGGCAGCCATTGATTGGGACTGGCTTAAGTTCTGAAGTATAGGATGACTGAGGAGTAAAACAAATATTTAAGCAAAGTTCCTCTATTTTATTTATTTTTAAGATTTACTCATTTATGCATGTAAGCTGGGGTACAGGCCAGAGGCGTGGTGTGGTGAGAGGGTTCACCAGAGACAGAGCGAGGAGCAGAACAGGCAGATCAACAGAAATGCACTGCTGAGGGCGAGGCAGGAGAGGCAGGAGAGGCAGGAGAGGTCTGCCGCGCCATGTGGGAATCTCCCCGGCCGGGCGTCGAACTCGTGTTGCCACTGCTGACAGCTCCACAGCGCAGCGCTTAACCGCTGTGCCACCAGGGAGGCCTGTTCCCTTACTTTAAAATATAGTGTCAGATGGGGTCCCTGCTGAAAATAAGCCCACATACGGATTCCTTATTCATAACTGTAAAACTCCAGTTAGGCAGTGATGATCATAATAAATTAAGGAGATCTGGGGATAAATGATTACGGTTGACAATAGGGGTATAAACATGACCCTCATTAATGAATCTATAATCTCTTTTCTGTGTTTCTGGCCATTAGCCAAACTTCTAATCAAACCAAGAGTGGGAGCAGCATTTATTCACACTAGGTGGGGTGTGTGTGTGTGTGTGTGTGTGTGTGTGTGTGTGTGTGTGATCTGTTGAAGTTCAAATAAGACTATACTTGTAAATAAGACATTCCTTCAAACATCTTTAGTTTTTGGTTGACCTTTCTCTCTATCTGCAGGAATATACAGGAATGGAAAGTGAGAGGATCGTACCATACATTTACCAGATGGCGCTGCCGTGGGTCACAGAGACCAAGAGATGGAGCAGATTCTTGTTCTTAAAGAGCTAACAAATGAATATTCCTAAAAATACAAATAAACAACGACAGTGCGTTCACGACTGTCGAATGCTCTGATACCCCTGGAGGTGACTAAGTGCACCCCCCTATGTCAGAGCTCGGTTGTCTACTAAAAGAACTAGACACTAGCCCTTCTGCTGGAGCCCACCGTGACCTCAGCCCATCTCTGAGCTATCAACTCTTATTTTATGTGCTTTCAGCTTCCATGAACCATGCATGGTCAAAATACTCTAAGGACTGGTGGGTTTCTCACATCCCCTCCCTGGCATCTGTTCTTAGGCCTGCCAGTCATATTTGACACTAAGAGAGAAAAAGAGAGCTGTCTCCCAGACAGCATCCTCTGCCATACATCCATCGTGTGGTGTTGACAGTCCTTCATGCAGTGTGGTGCGGGGGCAATGGTATCTGCGCAAAAATTCTTGCTCAAGATCAAATGATTTATTTAGCTAACAGCTTAGTTAATTATGTCAGTTTGACAATTTCAAGAGGGAAGGAAAAACACACATGGGCTAGATGAGTTTGCCTCAGTAATATTTTACACCAAGATGTGTTTAGGAAACCCAATGATTTCTTGGTAAAAATCTCTCAATTATCACACCTTCCCCTATAATCAAGACCATCATGGAATCTTGCAAGAAACAAATTTTCTCTGCACAAGTGAATGAAGTAAGATAAAATACCGAGTAAGTGATAGACATTTTTTTCCCCCTAGATAACGAAGGAGAAGACGTCATTCCCTAGGACTCAAAAACCTCTATCAAGTCTGTGCTCTGCTGCTGGTGAACCTTCTTTGACTTTAGATTCCTCATCCTATGGCCTAAGGCTGGAGGCAAAGTTGGAAGCCAGGAGCCCTGCAGTCCATGTATGCTGGGCCCTGTGAGCCCACGGATGAGCAGTTTGCAGGACACTGGGGTTAAAGTGACATCAGTGGGTTCTCTGCCTCAAAGCCAAGGTCAAATCATCACTATCCTGTGTGGGCAAGGCCTCCTTTCCTATAGCATGAGGCTTCACACCTCTACTTCATTCAAAGACTCAACAGTTGCATTTACTTTACACAAAATTCTTCCTGATCTTTTTCTCCCACAGAACTTCAGGCTAGTTATGATTTATTCATCCCTTCCATACATATTTTTGAGCTCCTGCTGTAAAAAAGACGCCATTCTGGGGTCCTGGGGATACAGGAAAACAAAATAATCTCCGTTGTCATGGCGATACCTGCTAGAGCATTAATACCTTCCTGCAGGAGAAAGGGGCCAGGTGTCATTCTTGCATCCAGGTTGGGAAAAGGAGGAAGCATGGGCAGGCATTTTTGGCATTCTGGAGGTGGAAGACAAAAATAAAGTCTGCCAACAGACTGCAGTAAAATAGTCCACAATTTTTGGCATTGTCTTCACAACTATCATAGTGAGTATCGGAGTAATCATTGCTGTTTACAGGGCATGCGTGGTTGAGAAATCCCCTTTACAAATAGTGCATCATTTCATCTATTAAAAATCCTCCCACATATTATTGGTTTTGCCTTTTAATAGCCGGACCTGAATGTGCAGGGAGTATGAAATGACCAGCCCAGGCTAACTCATTGGCAGTGGTGTGAGAGGGACTCTGATTTGTACAAATCTCTTTCTCCTTCCATCATGATGGAGTTACAGAGAACATTTCTTCTTCTAGGTTCTTTTTTTTTTGAAAGACTGTTTGAGTGGACTGAAGCTTGCCAAACCTCATCCTACCACAAATCATGGAGCTCCTCCCGCCTCCATGAAAGTCCCAGCTGCTCCCAGAGTGGCTTTTTAAAGTTTGCTTTAACCATTACATTTTGATTGGATAAGGAAAGCAATCGTTTTAACTTTTTAACTTAGGAGGACGAAAATAGGAGAGGGTAAGAAGAGTAAACCTCACTATGTTAACCTGTAAACAAGGCAAAGCATTTCAGGACTGGATTTAAAAGTCTGTCCATAAAGACTAGGCTCTTAGGGATTATCTTCAGGCTCATAAAAAATACCTTATTTCACTTCCCCTGAGAGTGGAAGATGATGGGAAGTATCGAGCTTGTAGCGGAAAGAATTTAAAGACACAATCATCTTCAAGAAAATGGGAGCTGTGAATCATCAGGATGGATGGTGCCCTAGGATTATGCAGAACTGGCTTCTCTTGGCACATGCTTCCTCTAAGAGGTATGGCTGGAGCACAGGAAAGAGGGCGATGGCTGAAATGATGACAAGGTTCCATCAAGTCTTCATTGTGTGGTCCAAGGTGGCAGAAAAGAGTGTTGACAGGAATTCAGGCAGTCTGGGTCCTCCTGGACTCTGCCACTAACTAGCTGTGTGCCCCAAACAGGACATTTCACAGGTTTCTTCATCTTAATCATAAATGAGGCTGGTGGGTCTTGGGCTGAACTCCCTGACTGATCATCATGAGAAGCGTTTACAATAAGCTCCACTGTATATAAGTTCATGAGGATAGCCAGTTTTTGGTTTGTGCTTAGTACAATTATAGCCCAAGGGTGTGACTTGGAAACTGTACTGGAACTGGCACACAGTAGGCATTCAATCAATGTTTGGTGAATAGGTGTGTAACACATGGGAAAATAGTTTGAAATAGAGGGGAAAATGAAAGCAGAAGTATGACAGAGTTGTCAGCTATCTGGAGCATTCTGTCCCACTTCTCAGCTCCACTATCCAATGCTCATTCTGGGTAATCAGGATGGACTCAAAGGGGACGTCAGCAACACTGATCTCTACAAGAGAAAATAGATGGCAAACATTGATGAGAGAGGCTGTTACTGCCTCCTCTCTGAGACTACCATCTTCTTATCTTCCATAAGTCTTACTGAAGAGAATGTGAAGGAAGTGACCTTGCCATTTTGATCAGAACTCAACAAGGACATGGGCATAGAAAATAAGAGGGAAATCCTCCAAGTCTGTTCTCTTTGAAGAAAGTCTTCAGATGAACCCTCTTCTGGTTCCTAGAAAGGGCAGTTCGCTTCCATCCCCAATGACTGCAGCCGTATGACCAGACAATTGAATAGAGACATATCCTATGTAATCAAAGGAAGCAAGTCCCATCTGTCAATTCAATATTAACTTACTATTTTCCAGAAAACCTCCCTGCTCCATCATAGAGTTGCTTCTCAAATATAAATGCCAAGTGAGGCAGCAGAAATTAATTTAATATGCTTTATGGGCACTGGGTAATACCCAGAAGGCTAACAATGGCAGAAGAGAATTATAAAAGAATTGAGAGTGGGTATGCTTTAGAGACCCTGGCACACTGCCAAGGGCAGCAGAGTAAGTGGGGAAAGGAAACACTAGTAATTGGGGTCAGTGGTCAGCTTCCCCCCCCCCCCAGTATGAGTGGTTTTTAGAAGCACCAGAACTTTTCCTCTCAAAGAGAGCATGCAGGTTTATTGTTCTGAGACCTACTTCAGAGATGGGATATTCAAATTTTCTGATGGACAGGTGACAGGTAGCTGGGAGTGACAATAAATTTGGTTGTAGTAACTGTGGTGTTCTTTGAGGACTCTAGAGGGGGCACCTGAAAGGTATTCTGTCTGTCCTTAAACATCTTTGGTGAAGGTGCTGGGCTCTGAAGTTAAATCACTTAGATTTCTTGACTATGAAACCTTTGGTAGCTTACTTAACCTCCCTGTGTCTTAGGTTTCATAGCTATAAACTAGAAATAGTGCCGGCACCTGGTTCGGAGAGTGGTTGAAAGGAGTTCATCAGAACAGGTGAAGCACACAGGACAGTGCATGGTGTATAATAAGTACCCAATTAACATTGGTTAGGATAATTGCCTCATCGAAAGTGTACATTTTGCTAACTTTCTCCTTTCTCCATCATGTTCAGAGATACTTCTCTTCCTTTTAGCCTGTAATTTCCACCAACGGGAGCTTGAGATGGAAAAAGCATTTTCTGGGAGCACAAGTTCTAAGTCTTAGCCAGTTCAGTTACTAACTCCTGGGCTATCTCTAGGACAAAGTCACTTTCCCTCTTAGAACATCAATTTCTGATGCTCTGAATTTTTTTAAATAAGGAGGTTGGACCAGTTGTTCTCCTAGGCTGTTTCCATCCCCAAGATTCAAAAAAATCTACCCAAGGAAGCTTAGAGACCCTCATGCCTAAGTCCTTACCCTCTATTTTGTTTGGGGCACTAGGGATGGATCAGCAAGTCTCCCTTCCCAAATTACATTTTCACCATATTTTCTGCTTCATTCTCCTCCTACTTCACTTGACAACTTGGGGTTCCAGTGTGAGTAAGTGGGAGGAACTGGTATTTCCAGAATCTAACCAGCCTGAAAGTGTCCATGTCTTTTCCCCCACCCTACCCACACATTTCTTGCAGCTCCTCAAAATACTTCGGCTTTTTATTTCTAGCGCATCCTCTCAACTGTTGAAGACATTTTGTAAGAGAGGAGACCTATGAATGGATCTCCTCATGGAGTTTATAGCAAGTCAGCTTGAAGCTGAAGTTCAGTATCACACACGGCCGTCATAACCTAAAGCCCTTATATAGATAATCTTTAAAAGTCAGATAGATACGGAATTGTAATATAACATGATTCTTAAATTGGAACCTAGTGCAGAGAAATGAGCTATGACCACTAAATGATCCACCAGCAGTCTCTCCTATTACTATTTATGTATCTGTTTCATTAAAGACTGGTACCCCCACCAAAGTGTAAGTTCTGTGAAGATAGGGACTACACTTTTTTATTTACCATAGCCTTCCCAGCATTAAACAGACCACCTGCTACATAACAGACTCTTAATAAATATTTATTGAATGCTTGTGTACAGATCAGCTTATTAGTCACTTGGAATTCAAAATCATGCAAAGTGCCTGTCTTGGAGGAGATGGAGGAGAGGAAATTCCACTAGGAATGAATGGGAGAGTACAGAAACCATGAAGTGACCAAATTTTCTGGAGCCTCATTCAGGTGATCCCTGCGATATACTAGGAACTTCTTTTGGCCTTGGGCCTATCATACTGTCCTTCCTCCTAAAAAATAATCTCAGGAAACTGAGATTTAAGAAACTGACCTTTAAGATCCAACCTCTGGAGAACTATAGACAGGCTATCAACCAAACTAAGACTAAAAATGAGTGTGGGTAAGAAAGAACAATTCCCATCTACAAACTGGGCTTCTTCCAGGAGTGCAGTATTCAGCATCAATCAATGAGACATCAGGCGCCTCCCTGGTGGCGCAGGCGGTTAAGTCTCAGCACTATGAAGCTACCCAGCTACCCACAGCCACTGCAGCCAGGGAGCTGACCCACATGGTCCATCAGACCTCTCCTGTCTCCCCGCTGCTCCTCTCAGCAGTGTACTTCAGTAGATCTGCCTGTTCTGCTCCCCACTCTTTCTTTGGTGAATCCTCTCACCACCCCACACCTCTGCCCTATACCCCAGTCCTTGTATGCATAAATAAATCTTTAAAAAAAAATGAGACATCAATGTCTAAGGATAAAGACACAAGATGGTAACACTTGATGCAGAGAAGGCATGCGACAAAAGTCAATCTCCATTCATGACACAGACTCTCACTATGGAGGGGCACTCCTCACCTACCTGATAAAGAGCATCTACAAACAAGGCCAACAGCTAATGTTGCACTTCATCGTAAGCATAGAATTCTTCCTGCTCAGATCAGCAAGAGGCAAGGACACCCATTCTCATCATGCCTACTCAACACCGTGCTGGAATTCTAAGTCAGCACAATCAGGGAAGAAAAAGAAATAAAAGACATCCCAATTGGAAACAAAGAGAGTCATCACTATTTGCAGATGACACGATTGTCTCCATAGAAAACTCCAAAGAATCTGCAAATATATTCCTAGAATAAATAAATGAACTTAGCAAGCTTACAGGATCCAAGGTCAACACACATGAACCAATCATATGGCAATTAACAATTGGAAAATTAAATTTAAATATATATATATATATATATATATATATTATTTACAATAGCTCCAAAATATAGAATGTTTCAATATAAATCTAACAAAACATGTATCGGATGTGCATGTTGCAAAATGCTGATAGAAGAAATCAAAGAAATCTTTAATAAATGGAAAGACATACTCAAATAGTAACGATGGCAACCCCAATCCAAATCCCAGCAGGCTTATTTTTTTTGATAAAAATTGATAAGCTAATTCCAAAATTCACATGCCAAGATAAAACAAGCAAAAAACATTGAAAAAAAAAGAACCAATCTGGAAGAATTATACTCCCTGCCTTCAAAACTCATTATAAAGCTCTTATAGTCAAACAGTAAGGTATTTTTGGCATGATAAACAAATAGATGAATGAAAGGGAATAGAGATTTTAAAAATAGACCCACACCCACGTTTGACCAATTGATTTTTGACTAAGGTCCAAAGAGAATTCAATGGAAAAGTATTTTTAACAAATGGTGCTGGAACAATTGGATATGCACATAACAAAGAATGAACTTCAACTCATAGTTCATACCACATACAAGAATCAACTCAAAATGCATCATAGGCCTAAAGCTAAAACTTAACCTTCAAAAATTCTAGAATAAACCAGGTGAAAAATTGTGCAGTTCTAGATTAGACATCTTAGCTATCTTAGCATATTAGCTTCTTAGCTAACACACCAAAGCAAAGCCCCTTTAAAAACACTGAAAAATTGAATTTTACCGAAATTATTTCTGATGTTTAAAAGACACTGTTAAAAGAAAAAAAATGACAGATTGTGTGGAAAAAAATTGCAAATCATGTATCTGAAAGAGGAAATACACTCAGCATATAGAGAGAATCCTCAAAATTTAATAAGAAAAATCAGAATGACTTAAAAACAGGAAAAAAAGATGAAACACTTCACTAAGGGGATATATAGATGGAAAGTTGGCACATGAAAAGACAGTCAACATCATAGCCATTCAGGGAAATTCAAGTTAAGAATGAAGAAACTCAAATTTAGAATGGCTAATGAAAAATATTGACAACACCAAGTGCTGACAGGAATGCAAAACTCTGGGTCTCTTACACTCTGCTGGCAGGAATGTAAAATGAAACAGCCACTTCAGAAAGCAGTTTGGAAGTTTCCTATAGAGTTAAACATACAATTGTCCTATGACTTAGCACTCACTAGCTGAGAGAAATGAAAGCTTATATTCACATAAAAAAACTATTTTTATATATCATTACCTATAATGAAAATTAACATTCATAATCACCAAAAATTGGAGAGCACCCCAAAGCCCTTATAGAGACGAATGGATAAACAGACAGTGGTTATTTCAGACAATGGAATATTACTCAGTCATGATAATAATAAAGCAGCACCGCTATACCCGACAGCTTGGGTGAATCTCAAAAGCATGATGTGAGTGAAAGAAGTCAGTTTCAGGAGATGACATCCTGTATGATTTCATTTACATGACATTCTTAAAAAGACAAAAGGATGATGATAGAGAAAAGATCAGTAGTTGCCAGGGTGAGGGACGCAAGCAAAGTGGGCATGACCACAAAGGGTGGTGTGAGAAAGGTGCGAGGCTTCTGATATTTGTGCCACATGCGTCTACTGTTGTGTTGACACTCGCAGAGCTATGGACACCTGCAAAAACCAATTCTGCTATATTTTAAAACTTAAAAGAGGACCTCCCTGGTGGCGCAAGGGGTTGCATCTCAGCCTATGAAGCTGTCCGCAGCCACCGCAACACAAGTTCGATCCCCGGCCAGGGAGATTCCCACATGGCTCAGCAGACCTCTCCTGTCTCCCCGCTGCTCCCCTCAGCAGTGGATTTTAGTAGATCTGCCTGTTCTGCTCCCAACTCCGTCTCTGGTGAATCCTCTCACCCCCACCCCAACACCTCTGGCCTGCACCCCAGCTCTTGTATGCATAAATAAATCAATCTTAAAAAAAAAACTTAAAAGAAAGAAACACAGCCACTTCAAGGGGAATGAAGACATGACATCAAAGGGACCCCAAGAGGGTCCAGTGCAAGAAAGAGAGGCTAAGGTGGGATTTTCCTGGGCTCCTGCTAATGAGTTACTTTGAGTTTGAGTCTTAGGTCTTGTTCAGTGCTGACCCGCGAAATCCATGCCCCTTCCACAGTCCGGAACCTCTCTGGGTCCGTGCCCATCCCCCGTGTCCCTGCCGTAGGCGCTCCACCATGAGCTGGGCTATTCCTGTAAGATGTTCTCGTTAAGTGTTATCTCCACCATCACCCAGCAGCAGGCTTGTCCCCCTCCCCCAGGCGCCCCCCTGCCCTGCACTCTGGATGCCCTCTCGATGGCACCAGCCCAAGCCAGGGACCGTCACTTGTCCACTCACTTCCCAAATATTTACACGGTCCCCACTGGGCACCAGGGATGGCCAGGCGCCTTGCTGCCAGGGTGAGGCCCACGGCATATTCGGGAGGGCGCGGCTGTGAGAACAGCTGTCCTCAGAAGGGCCAGCAGTGGTATGTCCTGTCCCCAAGTCCCAGGCTGTTATCTCATTTCCCATCTTTGCTGATTTTAACTGCTGTCCGACTCTTTGCCCCTTTCTCAGATGAAGCTCTAAGCACAGGCAGACGTCCATCCAATATGGCAATAGCTTTCTGTTGACTCACTCACCTCCACGAACACGTGCCGCGGTCTTGAATCCAATTCAGTTTGCACTTGGAAAGACTTCTCTCAGCCGACTGGCAGAAAAACGCACTCTTGCAATTTCTGGAGATAGAACAGGACACTGGTGAGATTAGGACTTGAAGGACATCAGTGACTCACCTAAGATCCCTGACACCTTGGCACTAGAATGGGGCTAGATTTATATATACCCAGGGAGGCAGAGTTCCCATAGTCAAGCAGGCTGGGAGCTGGAGGTCAAATCTATGGAAGAACAGTTAAAAATCCCTCCCCCCAAACTGGGCAGAAATGGAAGCAGCTCTGTCCCAAATGCCTGCACCAGCAACCTAGGACAGAAATGTTTTCAAAACATAGCCATGTCCCGGGGGCAAGAGATGTTTTTGATAGAAGTTGCGATGACAGCAGTTTGCAACAGACCCACATTCAGGGAACTGTTCCAGCATGCCAGAGGTTTGGAGGCTTTTAACTCTCATAATTCATCTTCACACACACGCCAACGAAGCTCAAGCAATGTTAAGGAGCTGACAAACCACAAAGACCAGGAAATACGAAGGGAGCGCTGATCAGAAGAGCAACAGAGAGTAAATGTATCTCAAGATGCATCGGGAGCACAGGCTCGCGGGAGGAGGCTGGGAAGCAACTGTGATGATTTCCCAGCACACACGGAGGCCCCCAGCCAGAAGGAGCCGGGGAGGGACAGGAGGGAGCTGTGTCCCACCCCCCACTTACGTGCACACATCGGGTAGCAATGAGCAGCGAGCTTGGTCTAACCCTAGACTCTGGGCCTTACTGAGCAAGAATGCTGCTGCTTACTTCATGCAATGCTTTTTAAAGTGAATCTCCATTCCCCTGGGAGCAAGGGCACAGCTGAGGAACCTGGGTTGGCTGAGAGGGTGTCTCTGAGTGGGGCCATTTAGACACAAGGGTCGGTTCCCCCATTCTCGCCCCCTGCCCCCCAAACCCCATGTGGTTCTCGTCTAGATCATGCCCTGCACCTTCTCTCTTCCTGATGTCTCTCCTGCCCTCACTTCAATCCTTTGCATAAGAACAGAACCCAAACCTGAAACTTCCATCTGCCTGTTTGTTTGCTTGTTTCCTGTAACTCTATCATCCTGCAGACAAAAGGCATTCAAAATAAGCAGGAAGAACCGAGTCCAGCTCAGGAGCCACTTCCGGTGTCCACGCTCTGCCTGCCCTCGCCTGCTGGTGACCCACTTCCTATCTGACACAAAGCCTCAGGCACGTCCCCCAACATCGACTCCCATCCTCGGGGTCCCCCCTCCGTCCTCCTGGCTGTTTAACTAACCAATGGAGATAAGTCAAGGTCTCTTCATTGGTGAGAACTGGAACCTAATGGAGGACCGATTGCTGGAGATGACGTGTGGATGCTGCCTTTGCCCTTGTTCATACTGTGTGGTGGACGAGAGCACTCGACAGGCAACAGCAGGTCTTTGGGGGAGTCCTCACTCTAGGTGAGTCACCGGGCAAGTCCCCTGCCCAGGTTCTGTCCCAGGGGCAACAGTGTGCCCTCCCGGTGCCCGAGCAGAGGAGAGAGGGGCACAGAGTCTTCTACAGAATCCAGCCTTCCTCTACAGTCTGGGCTCTTGGCCTCGGAACTCTAAGGCTTCAGGGCACAAAACCTGCTGGGATCCCAAACACTTAGGTCCTGAGCAAGGTTCTTAGGCCAAGTCCTCTGGCTACTGTGGGCAAATGACATGCAGAAAAAAACTGTCCTCCAGCACTGTGAAGCCGTCCGCAGCCACTGCAGCGCAAGTTCAATCCCTGGCCAGGGAGCTTCCCACAGGGTGCAGCAGACCTCTCCTGCCTCGCCCGCTGCTCCCCTCAGCAGTGGATTTCAGTGGATCCGCCTGTTCTGCTCCCCACTTTGTCTCTGGTGAACCGTATCACCCCCACACCTCTGGCCTGCACCCCAGCTTATATGCATTAATAATAATCTTTAAAAAAAAGAAAAAACTGTCCTCCAGCAGACAAGCTGTCCTCCCCTGCCGCCCTTCCTGCCCCAATAAGCCTGAATAGCAGGGACTCAGGACAGTTTTCTCTGGCTCTCCCTTAACACTAGTGCCTTTGCAGATTGCTGGAAAGGGCTGTGCCACCTGATGAGAGAAACCTTAGGGAGATGCTGCCCTCTTCTGGGAAACATGCAAAAGAAAGACCCCAAACAGCGGGAATTGCCTACCTGGTCTGTAACCTCCTCCCTTAGCAGAAAAGGCCTGCTCAGGGGTCTAGCTAGCCAAAAGATGGCTATCTATCTGTAAGGAACTGTATGGAAGCAGAGCTAAAATTCATAACCTCATCACTGGGGAGATGTCCCCTGAAATATGGGCAAAATCCCAAGAAGGCAGGACAGGACTTAAGAGGTTATTACTGTCATCCCCCTGCCTCTGGGGAAGACCTCAGGCATGGCTCAGTGGCTTTGCATTCAATTCATTAAAAAAAAAAATCTCCCCAGTGTTGAACAAATCCCTTTGTGCTATAATTCAAGCTCCCACTTGCTTGGGGGCAGGGATGGGTGAGCAGACCAAATTTGAGCACTGACTAAACGCTCAGTTACAAACATGATTAAGTTGCAGACTTGCCCTGTGTGAACCCACAGCCTGTTTGGAGAGGCAGAGTTGACTAGACCATATACAAGAGCAATGTGAAGCGCCAGAGGATTCAAAGCCCTGTGGTGCGATGGGAGGAGATACAAGCTGGGCAGGGGCATTGGGTGGCCTGGACAAGGAATCCTCAAGTTAAGTCACTTGGTGGAGCCTTGCAGAGCGTCTAAATTTAGGGGATGATGGCCAAGAAGACAGTGGCAGTGTGCGCGTGTGGACAGACAAGCCAGCGTGGAGGGCGGGGAAGAAAATACGTGTTCTTTCTCTCGCTTTCTTCCCTGCGGGGGTGAGAAGACAATAGGCCACTTTGGTCTGAGCTGACAGCACACCATCCAATGCAGCCACTAACTGCCAGGGTTGATACACAACCTCCTGTCTATAAATAGCACCCCGTGCCCTGCACAGCCCCCTGAGAATAGCATTGGCTGTTCTCACAGCGACTTTGAACTGCGGGTGTATATTTAGTTTACGCTCGCCCATCTATTTATATGTCTTTTGTTTACATAAATACTCCCCTCCATTTATTGCTGTCATGTCTGGGCACGTGATGTCATTAGAGAACACACAGCAACTTCATTCCATATGAACGGGGTGGCTAAATCGATCCCCCCCTTGTCCCGTGTCTGTTCACTGAGGTGCTTCTTCGAATTCCACAATTCCAGCCTTGGGCCTTGAAAAGTCTGTTTTTTCTATTTTCTGCCTCCAGCCAAATTCTCTGGAACTGGACTGTTTAAATTTCCCAGGCCTCCCAGGGAGGGAGCTACACCTCCCCCCGCCCCTTGTCCTAGATTGCTATTTTGCAACCCTCAGCTCTGCTCTTCTCCGGGAGCAAATGCCAGCACTTGGGCTGCTCACAGGTGCCTCGATGCTCACGAGGGTCTGCCACAGGCCCTCCCTTTTCCCGACGTCCCCCACCACCTCCCTTGGTGCTCGCTTCTTACTTCAATCATTTCACCATTTTCACTAACTCGCCTCAGGACCTCCCTTTCAGGTTCTGGTTCAAGGTTGAGAAACCCATGGAGCCTCTGGGCTTGCCTGAAGACCATCGGAAGATTGTGTCGTGTCCCGGGAGGCTGCCTGTGTGCAGTCCCAGACCTGGCTTCGTCTCAGTGTGTCATAAGTAGCCTGAGTGGATCGTAAGTGATACAGGGAAAACAAGGCTTCAAAGTTGCCAAAGGCAGTGCCCCAATTGCTTACCGGTTACTATATCGGTTCTGCACCCGCGCGCACATTTGCAAGGCTACTCAGGTTTAGGAAACAACAACATTGGAATTTATTTAATAAACAGGGAAAAAGCAAAGAATTACTAAAGTCAGCATATGGCCGTTTACCTTACTTAAAGCAATGTCCAGTCCTTTAAGTCCCAGAAAAGTAACAAAGGTGGAGTCTTTCTGCCACTGCTGAGGTGGCGCTCCTCTTCCAAACAATAGGTCACATTTCCAAAATGGCATCTTTCTTCTTTTGTGGACGCACAACAGCCAGAGTGTGGGCCAGGTTCCGACTCACGAGGACGACACAGAAGACAACTGGAGATGCTCCCAGAACTGCCATGGTGCCCCAGTGCAGCACCAGGCCAACAACACTGCAAACAGCAACTACAGCGGCCAGACAGCCCAACAGACTGCACTAGCACATTTTAGGAAGGCGCCGGCTTCGGGCCTCTTCCTGGGAGCAGTTTCCATTGCTCGGCTACTTACAAAGCCTCCAAAGTCACTGGTCCCAAAGTCACTAAAGATTCCAAAAATGCTGAATCCAAGACTCTATATCCCGGTGGCTCAAAAACTTCTGGCGTCTGATTTCCAAACTCTCAATCTTGGCAGCTAAATTTTCTGCCACTGCTTCCTCTACCCCTACATCATGACGACTCTTTCTTCCCCTTCTCCTTCAGTCCCTTTTATTTCTCATCAGACTCTCCACCCCAAACTGCAAACTTAGCATTGTCCCTGGGGCTATTCATTCTCATCAGCAAACCCCCTCCAGGGGGCACGACCTCCACCGGACTTTGGACTCAGCCTGGTTACATAAGTACCCTGGCAGAGTAGGGAGAACACTGGCTGCGAAGTCGGGAAGTGCCACAGGCAAACTCTGCCATGTCCAGCTGTGGAGTCTTGGGCCAGACGGCGCCTCAGCCCCCTCCTCTGTAAGACAGAACAGCAACGCACACTTTCCAAAGTTGTGAGATGTCTAATAGCTGCCTAAATGTCCACTACCCCGCCCCTGCTCTTCCCTGGAGAAGAGAAGCGGCTCCCAGTGTCTCGCTGTCGTCTATGGAACACCTCTCCCACGAGGCTTCCATAACACCTACCGGTCTAAGGAAGCGCAGGCCTGCTCTCCCGGGGAGAGCCAGTGCCCCCAGGCAGGGGCGATCCAGGCTGCGGATAATGTTCTGGATCCCTGGAAAATGACGCTGTCACACAGCCATGGCGCTTCTGATGACAGATGGGTGAGGAACAATGAACAGAATCTTTCTCTGTGGGGTTCAGTATCCCTGGGGAGAAGTGCACATCCTCCATCTCTGATGAAGGATGAGCAAGAAGAGTGGGAGTGCCCCAAAATTGATGACTGGATCAAGAAGGTGTGGTACATGTATACAATGGAGTACTACTCAGCAATCAAAAATGATAAAACTAATGCAATTCTCAGCAACATGGATGGAGCTAGCAGGGATCATGCTCAGCGAAATAAGCCAGAAGGCAAAAGAAAAATATCGAATGGTATCACTTAGAGGAGGAATATAAGAGAGCCAAATGAAAAATCAGAAGGAGAAAATAGCACACAAAACAGAAACAAAAACAAAAACTAGCAGGCAACCACAAATAAGAGACATTCTACAGGGGAGGGGGAGGAAGAGAGACCAAAATAGAGGAGAAGAGAGTACAAGGCACTATGGGGATGGGTCCACAGGTGAATTGGTGGTGGCAAATCTATGGGGTGCATAATAATGTAAAGGATATAAATTAAATTTTAAAAAAAGAAAAAGAAGAGTGGGAGGAAGTGGGTAAGCGAGATGGAGAGTGAGGCACCCCAGGAGAGAACACCCAGGTTGGGGATCCCACCGAGACATGGCGAGACAGGCAGATGCCTGCTCTCTCACTCTGGACTCGAATCTCACCTTCTCTGGCTCTCACTGAATATACAGCCAGTCTCCTATTTATTCCTGGCAATCTTAGGCTTTGTTATAATCTCAAGCCAAAAGAAGAAGGAACAGGGTCAAACACTCATAGGAAAATTAGATTTGTACGTTGTGTCTAGCTTGAAGCTCCTTTTTTTTTTAAGATTTATTTTTGCATACAGCTGGGGTGCAGGACAGAGGTGTGGGGCAGTGAGAGGGTTCACCGGAGACAGACTGGGGAGCAGAACAAACAGATCGACTGAAATCCACTGCTGAGGAGAACAGTTGGCAAGGCAGGTCTGCTGCGCCATGTGGGAATCTCCCTGGCAGGGCATCGAACTCGCGTCGCAGCTGCTCACAGCTCCACAGCTCCACATTTAACTCATTGCGCCACCAGGGAGGCCCATAGCTTCAGGTTCTTTACTAGGCCTACTGGGTAATAGGAGCCACTTAGCACAGCCAGGGCCCCAAGTGCCTACTCACTCACTGCTCACTCCTCCTGCTCAGGTCAGCTTCCGGCCCTGGGAGGTGGGTGGGGATTAAAGCTCTGGGCCCCTAGAGAGCCAGGGCTCAGTCGGGCAGTCAGCACGGACAGCACAGGATTCCCTGCTGGCCCACGTCCACTCGCCCAGCAACAGTGCCTGCAGAAGCCGGCTCTATCTGCGTCTGCACACACAGCCCTCCCCTCCACCCCTGCGAGCTTCTACCTTCTTACAACCCCACTGGACAGCAGCTCCTGCCCCGGGAAGCGCACCGGACAGGTCTTGTGGGCTGGCGCTCCCATGTTCTTCCATGCCCCCCCATTTCCTTCTTGTTCGTCTCGTGCTCTATGTTGCTTCTTGCCTCACTGCCCCCTTCAGGATTCCTCGGAACCTCATTCGATTGCCAGTGGGGAGAGCTGGTCAGTGTCTTTCCTAAGTGCCAGTCAGACCTGGAATTGAGTAATGCCCCTTCAACTGGAAGGACGCACTGAGCATACTGCTTTTTCCCCATCTGTGCAATTCCATTTCCACCCAAATAACGAAAGCTAATATTACTTTAAAGTTATTTTTCTTAGCTACTAATTATTCCACCTTTAGATCCAACATGCCATTTTTGTTCCCAGTTTGCCGATGAAGGAAAAGCAGCACAGAGAAATTGACAAACTTGCCAAAGTCACCCAGCTAAGCAGTGGCAGAGCTGGCATTTGATTTTTCCTCTTCTATTCCCCATCGCATCTCCCGTGCCCTCAGTGTATCTTCCACCCGTCATTTTAAGATTAGTAAAAGATCAATCACAGAGGATGGTTAGAACTGAGATACCAGAAGACCCTGGAACCAGGTTTCCCTCCAGCCTCAGAAGAAGCAGGCAAGGCCTGAACCAGGAAAGTAATTCAACCCAGGAAGACTAAGGTGGCCATGGTTATTGTTTAAAGTTAATTATTTATGCTCTTAAAAGCATTCACTTCCTGGGCCTCCCTGGTGGAGCAGGGGTTAAGTCTCAGCACTATGAAGCTCTCGGCAGCCACTACAGCACGAGTTCGATCCCCGGCCAGGGAGCTGACCCACAGGGCGCAGCAGACCTCTCCTGTCTCCCCACTGCTCCCCTCAGCAATGTATTTCAGCAGATCTGCCTGTTCTGCTCCCCACTTTGTCTCTGGAGAATCCTCTCATCCCCCCACCACCACACACACACCTCTGGCCTACACCCAAGCTTGCATGCATAAATAAATAAATCTTTAAAAAACAAAAGCATTCACCTCCTGCAGTGAAATTACTTCTGCAGTCTTTAGGTTCAAGGGAAAAGAACATTGTCTTGTCTAGATACCAGCTCGGCCAGCAGCCTTGGGCCAGTCATCTCTTTTTGTGCCTCAGTTTCCCTATCTGCCATCATAAAGATCTTAGACAGTCTTGAAAGCACCAAACCCCGATTCTCACAAATAGATTTAATGCTATAACTTCCTTTCACTAATTTTTTTTTTATTCCATAAACTTAACCTTGGATTATACCGTTTATACTAAGGTGGGGTGGAGAACTTCAGAGGTGCTACATCTCTCTGGTCACACTTCCGAGAATGGCCCGAGCTGTCAGGTGCTGGTAGGCATGCAGGAAGCTGGGGTGTTCATGGGCTAAGCCAGAGCTTATCACCTTAGTCCCAGGCCAAGGCCCATCCTCTACTCGCAGGCAAGAATCCAAGTAAACCACAGAGAGCTCCCCTCATCAAAGATTTCCTTTAGTGCAGTACTCGGCAAGCTTCCTTGGCAATAAGTTCCTTCTTTTGTCTAACTGGCATCCCTTCTATTATAATTTGATCTCACTTCCTTTGCTCTGACTCTAAGGGGAAAGAAGAACAGCTGGTCACCACCACCCACATACTGGCCCTTCCGATAAAGGCTGCTAGTGCCAAACACGGGGTTCCAAAAGTCGGCTCCTTCATCCTGTCGTAAAACTCAATCCAACTGGGCTGGGAGCTTTGTGGCTTAGATGCTGGTGAAGTCAGCCTGCCTGGGTACCAGGCATTCTGTGGGCAGCAGAGATATTTCCTACGCCCTGGGAGGGGTGGCAGGTGGCGCAGGGATCCGTCATTCCATTAGCCTGCAGCCCAAGGTGTGAGTCGGGCGCAGCCTCTGGGTACTGCCACGCATGGTGGCTGGCAGTGGGCAATGGAAGACTCGTGAGTTTCCCCAGAATAGTGTGGGTGCCCCAGAGATGAAGGTTAAGTAGTCTAAAGAAATGATCAGTCTCATGAGTTCTCAAAAATGTGGCTTAATTACAAAGGATGCCATGTTCTGTCTACTGGCAAATTTGGATTTTGTTTGTTTTTATGGTGAGGCAGTTTCAGTAGAGATGAAAGGACTAAACTATCCTCCATACATGGCTGGCAGGAGTGGAAACTGGACTGAACTTTCTAGAAAGCAATTGTCCACATCAACCAAAGTCTTCAAGACACTCAGAAAACACTTTCACATACCTATCAAGTGCTGAGTAATATATGTGAACATATATAACTAAGCTGTATTCACAGCAGTTATTTTTTTTAACAACTGCAAAAAAATTGTTAATACAAATGACATGTCCAATGATAAGAATTTAGTTAAATAAATTAAAGCTCATTGTGAATATGGAAGTGTGCAATTAATAAACACAAAAAAGTATAAAGGCATCAAAAAGGGAACTACAGGTAAAAACCTATTTATGAAAATAGCATATAGCTGTGTTTCCACTGATATCTATGTGTGTTGATCTATCTATCTAGATATATACCTAGTTATAAATATATCTATACACACACATACACACACACAAAACTATGCACTTTGATTTCTATCAACAGAATCTTAAATACAAGAGCAGGGCCATTTCTTATTCATCTTTCCAACCTCCTGACCTTGCAGACTGGCTGGCATCAACAGACTTGTCCAGCGTATTGGATAAGTGAATTAGGTAAATGCAAAGAGGGCCTGAAAGTTGAGAGCAAGGAATAGAGAGAGCGATGCCTGCCCCAAGCTGATCCCTGGCATAGCACCAAGGGAGAAGGGATAACAAGGAGAGAATGAATCAAGGGTTATGGAGAAAAGACACAAGTCCTCTTCTGGCTCTCGCTACCAAGGAAGTTCTCTGAATCCTTCTTATTAGGGTCTGGCAGGTGGTGATATGTGTGTCTGGCAAACCCCATCAGCATTACATTTCAAGCTCCTGCCCAGGATATAGCAGAGGGAGCTTCTGAGTCTCAGATTACCTGAGCTCCAGTCTCCTGCATTACTCCAGCCCATCCTTCCTTGGGGAATGTACCAGGAGGCTCTGCTTCCACCATCCTGGTGAGCCCAAGGTCCTTCTTTGGCACAGACCACCTGGTAGGAAGTGGCTGTCACCACCAGGGCCACTCTATCCTCAGCTGCCACACCATGTGCTCCAAAACTGTCTTCAAGCACCCCCCCCCCCTCAAAGAGTGCCTCTTGGAAGTTAGCAGAGTGTGTGCAAAGCTATCCAGAGCTTATTCCATTTGGTCCAGTAGTCTGAGCTCTAAGAACAAACTGAAAGAAAAGAATCAGAGATGCTCACAAAGGTGTGTTTATAAAGTTGTCTGCTGTGGTGTGATTGGTAACATCAATGACGTGGAAACGTCAAGAGCCACCTAAATGAACAACAACGCAAGTCAGTCATAGCACAACTGGGTGACGAAATCTATAATACGCAGTTGTAACAATTCTGTGGCAAGCGAATTTAATTATAACGGGAGGGATCTGACCTTAATGTATTATTAAGCAAGAAATGCAGGTGACCTTATATTATCACCTCAATTTTGTAGGTTATGTCTACACTATCTATTCAGAGAGAGGAACAGTGGGAAGACAGCTTCTACAGAGTAGGGGAGTTAGGGTGGGGTGTCAAGGGTTCAGGGAGCTGGTGAGTTCGTGTCTACACTCAAGCGTAGAGAAAAGAGTGGGTATATGCATAAACACAAGAACAGCCATTATCTCACACTGGCGGCACCATGACCAGTATTTATATGTATTTGTGTTTTGGGGAATGTTCTCGTTTCTGCAATAAACAAGAGACAATTTTTCATTTTTTTAAACTGAGGTAACTTTGGTTAACAACACTCTTATGATCACACACCTCTTCAGAAAAATGTCAACAACACACCTGCCACCAAGATACCCATAATCCTCTCCCACGGCCCACTAAGACCCTCCATACCCTGCTCTTCACCCAACCCTCCCCCGATGGCAGCCTCAATTCTACAGTCAGACTTTTAGGGCTTGTCATTGGCTTGGTTCTGTGTGACCCTTTGTTTTGTTTCTTTATAGAGCTTTTGACTTCAAACATTTGTTAAAAACGAAAAAAAAAAAAAAATAGGGCCTCCCTGGTGGTGCAACGGGTTAAGTCTCAGCACTATGAAGCTAAAATAAAGCAGAAGTCCGCTGCCCTCAGGCAGACCTCAGTTACAAGAAAAAGGAAGATAAAGCTTCATGCTCTTATAAAGAAAAAAATAGCAATTTCAAATTTGGAAATGTTTGCCCTCCACCACCCCAGATTTGGAGTCCACGTTTCCATCCTGGTAAGTGTCCTTCTTCCTGTGATTTGGCATTGCAATGGAAACTGTCCAAAGTGAAGGGGGCTGCCGAGCTGCCAGCCCATGCTGGACCCCATCTCAGCCTCAGGAGACAAATGGAGGCTCAGAGGGTGAACCCCTTACACACACGCTCTGTCTCCCACACATACACTTACACTCGCTTATCTGCACACACTCACACACACTTGCCTGTCTGTTCTTTACAAACACACTCACACACCAACACAATCACTTTCTACACAATCACACAAAAAGCTGTTTCCTTTTTTTTGTTGTTTCTTAATTTTCAATTCCCAGAATTCCCAGTGAATTTTCAATTCACTCAGCAACTGGCTGAGTAGGGGAAGAAAGAAACTACTCAAGTTTTTAAATACACATATATATTAAACAAATTCTATATCTGTTTTATTACTATAGCAAGATAATCATTACACAAACATGGAATCAGACAAGAAAAATTTTGTTACCATCTTTCTAGAGAAATTGCTCTTAATAATACCAAGCTATATGATTTTCCAAACATATTTCTAATGCTTAATTTTTCCTATTGCAATGATATAGGTAAAGATATAGATATGTAGATAAATCTGTAGATGTAGAGTTATGTAGTCAATACATACATGTATGTTTTTAATTTAAAAGATATGAGAACATGCCCCTATAATATGTATTTTATTTAATATTTAAGCAAAATATTTTCAGTTCAACAATATATTTCCACAAAAAATATACAAATGTCTGAAAAATAGTCTGGGAGAACACTGCCATAGTTAATTCTCTATTGTTGGATACTTAGGATAGATTTCAGTTCTATAAAATACTTTAATAAAGCTAATTGTTTCAGCTATCCACTAATGACATGGTTTTAGCAATGAATTTGCACTCAATAATGCAAAATATTTAATTCTAAATTTTGCAATATGTAATTTATCATATATATATAGTAATAATACAAATATATAATTACAGGTACACATACATTTTTTCTTTTTCATGGAACTCAGACAAAAATAAAATGTGTTGGAATTCCTCTTTTTCATGGCTTCATGTGTTTTGTGCATATTAACCATTGCTGTTAAAAAACAAATTTCCACCAAATGTGGTGGAGCAAAAGCTGAATTATTTTTCCTTTTTCTTTATAGAAGGTTGTCACGTAAAAAGGTGATTGAAGAAAACTGGGGAAAGTACCTTGTCAAAAAATTACTTAATGAAAATATTGTTAATTTCTTGGTTTTTCAGGATGTTTGCTGAAGATGTCAGACTTTTTAAATATTTAATTTGCTGTGGTTTTAAATTTATTTTATTAATTTAAATTAATTAATTTAAATGTATAATTATTATATTCTTTTCCCAAAATTATGTGAATTTATACCTATCAAAGCTGGGAAGAAAACTCCTACGGGATTAAAAAATGAAAGAGGGAGTTACAACAGACATCTTGGAAATACAAAGGATTATGAGATTACAACAAACATTTGTATGCTGGTTAAATTCAATTACCTAGAAAAGGTGAGTAAATTCTGAGAAATAAACAATCACCCAAGACTGAATAAGGAAGAAACAGAAAACCTGGACAGAATGATTACACAGGGAAACTGAAACAGTAATCAAAAGTCTCCAATTAACAAAAACCCAGGACCAGATGGTTTCACAAGTGCGTTCAACCAAACCTTCAAAGATGAGCTAATACCTATCCTACTCAAACTATTTCAAATAATTGAGAAAGAGGGAATATTTCCAAGCACATTTTTTGAGACCAACATTACTCTACTACCAAAACCCAACAAAGATACCTACAAAGAAAACTATAAACCAATTTCCCTAATGAAAAATGTGCAAAAATTGTAGACAAAATCTTAACCCTGTTTCATAATGAATTAAAAAGATTATACAGCATGACCAAGTAGGATTAATACCAGGGACACAAATATGATTCAACATCTACAAATTAATCAATGTGATTTACATCAATAAAAGTAAAAGTAAAAACCATATGATTATTTCAGTAGAAGTCAACAAAGTATTTGATAATATTCAACATCCATTTGTGATAAAAATCCTCGAAAAACTGGGGATGAACATACCGTACCTCAGCATGATAAAGGTCATATAGGACAAAATCACAACTACATCAATCTCAATGGTGAAAAACTGAAAGTTTTTACACTAAGGTCTGGTACAAGACGAGGATAACCATTTCCACCACTACTGCTCAACATAGTATTGGAAGTCCTAGCTAGAGGAATTAGTCAATAGAAGTATACAAAAGGAATCCAAATTGGGAAAGAATAAGTAAAACGATCATTATTTGCAGATGATATAAAAATATATCATAAAGAACCCTAAAGACTCCAATAAAAAAAGTAATTGAAGCAATAAATCAGTTCAGTAAAGTGGCAAGTTACAAAATCAATATACAAAAATCAGTTGCCTTCCTATATGTAAACAATGAACTAAAAGAGGGAGAAATTAAGAAAATAATTGCATTTATAATTATATCAGAAAGAATTAAATACTTAGGAGTAAACTTAACAAAGGAGGTGAAGGACCTATACAGAGAAGACTGTAAGACTAAAAAACTATAAAAGAAATAGAGGGCACAAAGAAATGGAAAGATATTCCCTACATATGAATTGTAAAAACTAGTATTGTCAAAATGGTCATTCTACCCAAAGCAATATACACATTCAATGCAATCTCTATCAATATTTCAATGGATTTCTTCAAAGGATAGAACAAACATTACCGAAATTCATAGGGAATCACAAAAGACCATGAAAAGTTAAAGCAGTCCTGACAAAAAAGAGAAAGAATGGTGGCATCACTCTCCCAGACTTCCAGCTATATTAAAAAGCTATGGTCATCAAAACAATATGGTACTTAAAACAAAAACCGATACACAGACAAATGGAATAGAATTGAGAGTCTGGAAATGAACCCATGCCTATGCAGACAGTTAATCTAAGACAAAGGAGTAAAGAATATACTATTCAAGGAAAAGCTTTTCAATCAATGGTGTTTAGAAAACTAGACCACAGAAGAGTGAAAGTAGACCCCTATCTCACACCATACACAAAAATCAAATCAATATGGATAAAAGAGTTGGATGTAAGACTTGAAACTATAAAATACATAGAAGAAAACACAGGCAAAACACTCCATGACATTGGCTTCAGTGATATCTGTGAATTTGTCTCTAGCAGCAAGGAAAACAAAAGAAAATATAAATTAGGATTTAATAAAACTAAAATGCTTCTGCACACTATAAGAAACCATCACTAAAACAAAGACACTTAACTGAATGACAGAAAATATTTGCACACCATACATCTGGCAAGGGACTGATAGTCAAGATCTACAAAGAATTCATACAACTCAACAAAATGAAAACAACGAAAAAAAAAAAAAAGGCCAGAGAGCCAAATAGGCATGTCTCCCAAGAAGACATACAGATGGCCAACAGGCATATCAAAAGATGTACATCATCACTTATCACCATAAAAATGCAAGCCAAAACCACAAGATACCACCTCATACCTATGAGAATAGCCTATAGCAAAATAAACAGAAACAACAAGTGTTGGCTAGAGGAACACTCCTACACTGTAGGTAGGAATATAAACTGATCCAGACCCTATGGAAAACATTATAGAGGTTTAATCAAAAGATTAAAAATGGATCTACTATATAATTCAGAAATTCCACTCCTAGGTATCTACCTAAAGAACACAAAAATACTACTTGGAAAAGAAACTTGCACTCCTATGTTTGCTGCAGCACTATTTAAAATAGCCAAGTGTCCAAATCTAAGTGTCCAAATACAGAGGAGTGGATCAGGAAGTTTCAGTACATGTACATAACAGAATACTACACAGCCATCAAAAAGATGAACGTCTGCCATTTAGGGAAACACGAGTGGAGTTGGAAGTGAAATAAGTCAGAAGGAGAAAGACAAAGGCTGATGGTGTCACTTATATGCGGAATATAGAGAAATCAAACAAAGAGTCAGATAAAACCAAACTAACAACAAGCCCTTGAAAGCTGACTATGGAATTGAGGCTACCAGAAGGAGGGAAAGAGTGAGAATAAAGTGAGGAGGGAGCACAATGGACTATGGATGTCTTGGTGGTGTCTACAGCATGGTAACATCTGTGTTCACCATGTTTGTTGGTCAGGATTGACAGCCCTCTATCTTGGATAGAGACAGCCTCACAAAGGCACAGAGGCAAAATGGACAGTCTCGCGCACCCCTGGTAGGAAATGTGCTGACTCCATAACATACCTGCCTGCCCATTTCGTGGCTCCATAACTTCACCATCCTCCCCTTACCAGTGTTTGCCCCTACCTTTCTCTCCTTCTGTCTCTTCATTTATCCCCCTCCCCTCCCTTCCTCTCTCTCCTTTTCTTCTCCCCACCCCCACCACCCCTTTATGCCTCATTCTCTCATTTTCCTTCCAAACTTAGAATCAAAATCACTATAAAAATCTGGTAAACGTGGTATAAGAGCAAACAGAGGCTCAGCAACCGTGCTGTCCCCCTTCCACCCCCTGGGCACTGTGGGCTTCTGGTCAAGGGAGGACCTCAAAGAACGAACACTGAGGTCTGTCAGCCCCATTTCCCTCTGGCCCGAGGGCTCTCGCAGAGGCAGACTCCGTGAGCATGGACACTGGCCAGGCCTTGTGGCGAGTCCTGTCCTGTGTTTGATGCTGCCTCCCTGCCTTTCAGAGGTCTCTCCTCTCCTCCCTCCCTAGTCCTCAAAAATGGCCGTGCCCAGTCTAGGGGAGGAGAGTGGGCCACAAGGAGAATTTGGAAACCGGTAAATCTGCCTTCGAGAATCTCACGAGCTGAGCGTGGGTGTTGTCCACCTGGCCAGCCTCCCACACCACTGGCTTCCAGGATGCCTGTGCCACCCACATCCAGGGCCCGAGCCAGCCCTGGCCCTCGCCACTGCAGACTCTGCACCCGGTCTGGAAGAGGTCACCATGGGGAGGAGGAAGACCAGAGGAAAACAGGGAGAAGGAAGTCCTGCCACAACCCTACCTCCTCGACAAAGCTTCACTGTCCTCTTCAGCCCCTGGCCTTGCCCTCCTCCAGGCTTCCAGAACATTCATCAGACCACCCATCAGCATGAACACAGTATGTACATCTTGGTCACCCTTTTATATGAATGAACCTTGGCTCAACTATGCAAAGCCACTGCTCTTAGCAGAGACATGGTGCTTCGGAGGGGCTACTGATTTCTGGGACCCACACCCAGCCCAGTGGCAAGTGATTAGGAACCATTCGCCACACCTGAAACTTACAGGACGTTATAATGCAATGCTGCTTCAATAAAAAAAAAAAAATTAAAAAATAGAAACCACCCCCTGGCCTCCCTGGTGGTGCAATGGGTTAAGTCTCAGCCTATGAAGCTGTCCGCAGCCACTGCAGCACGAGTTCGATCCCCAGCCAGGGAGCTTTCCACAGGGTGCAGCAGACCTCTCCTGTCTCCCCGCTGCTCCCCTCAGCAGTGGATTTCAGTGGATCCGCCTGTTCTGCTCCCCACTCTGTCTCTGGGGAATCCTCTCACCCCCCCCACCTCTGGCCTGCACCCCAGATCTTGTATGCATAAACAAATAAATCTTTGAAAATAGAAACTGCCCCCAAACGACAAAAGAACCATGTGCCAAGTGGGTCCTTCCATGTTGAGATAACACGAGGTGAGAGAAGGTGGAACAAGGATGGGCCATGTAGGTTATGCATGGAACGGACCTGATTTCACCTGGAGTTCTGAGTCCCCAAGCAAACAGTGTTTGCTGTTCCCGCAGCGGGCGGCAATCTTACTTATTCCTGCTACCACTGACAGAGAGAAGAAAGCTGTACTGTGATTTACGGGGACAGTCGAAAAGGGGAGATGGAGGACCTCTTTACGTACCCAGGCAATGAACTCTCTCTCAGCTCCAAGAACTTGCTAATCACCCTCCACGACCCTCTTCCCTCTGCAGAGTATTCCCAACCAGGATTTATCCACCAAGAAAGTCCACCAACCAACAGTGAGTTGATAAATCAAAGAGTTGAGAAAACTGTCCATTACTGGTCTGACGACAAAAGATAGCTTAAGAGGACATTTTGAGAAAAGGGTACACTTACAGATTTGGGGGTGATGAGACATCCCCAAATGAAACATTCCAGAGACTTTAGTTTTGTGACTTATCCTTGTGTGGAAGAGGTGGGTATAGCAACACAAGGTTGATGGGTGTGTAGTGGAGCTAAACTGAGCTGTTTCTAGAGAGGGTTCCAGAAATCCTGGTGCTCATCTGAGAGCAGAGAAATGCCTGTTGGTGGCATTTAAGATGCAGACAAATAGAATTTGAGAGACTACTTTGAAAGGTAAAGTGAGATTGAGCCAGCAACATTATGGAAGTTACAGGAGACAGGCAGAGTGGGGGAAAAGAGAGGGCTTGTTTTTGTGACTTTTGATCATTGTGATGCAGTTCATAAAAATGTCTAGAAATACACTATTGATGGGCATGACTGAAGTCAGGAAATGCAGTCTGCTGGGTCACACAGAGGTTCTAGAGATGGATCTGTCAACTGTTGGGGTTGTGGAGGGAACCTTGGAGGCAATGGAGGGAACTCCAGCCATGCAGGAACTTTGGTGGTGGTGGAGGTGGTAGCAGCAGAGGCAGTCACGGAGGAGGTGATGATGGGTACAGTGGATTTGGAGGTGACAGTGGCAACCGTCACCTGCTTATAGCAGCAGAGGCGGCTGTGGTGGTGGTGGACTAGGACGTGGAAACCAAGATGGCGGATATGGCAGTGGTGGTGAAGATATGATGGTTCCAATGAGGGAGGCAATTTTGGCCTCCACCATAATAGGAACTCTGGTGGTGGTGTTAAGTCAAACGATTTTGGAAATTATAATGGACAACAACAATCAAACCATGGACCCATGAAGGGGGGCAGTTTTGGTGGCCACTGTAGCACTTTCTTTTTTTTTTTTTAAAGATTTATTTATATATGCATACAAGCTGGGGTACAGGCCAGAGGTGTGGGGCGGCGAGAGGGCTCACCAGAGACAGAGTGGAGAGAACAGGTGGATCGACAGAAACACATTGCTGAGGGGAGCAGCAGGCGAGGCAGGAGAGGTCTGCCGTGCCATGTGGGAACCTCCCGGGCCGGTGTCGAACTCGCGTCGACGATGCTGACAGTTCCGCAGCACAGCACCTTAACTGCTGCGCCACCAGGGAGGTCCCCCACTGTAGCATTTTCTATGACTGTTTCTTCCCACGTAAAATGAGGAGAGTTGGCTTTCAAAGTATATTCCAATTCTGAAATTCTGTAACGTTTTCTTCTCTTGTGGGAGTGGGAGGTGGGTGGGAAAGAGTTTGGAAAAAACAGTAGTAAAAAGAGGTGGAATCCCTTTGCTTGTCTGCTTTGAGGATAGCAAAGAGAAAGTCTCCCTTTGATTTCACCAGGAACTGAAACCCAAAGCAATACCAAGCTGTCAGCAGATCTGTCCCATAATCCTCCCTTGCCCACTCACTGGCCACCAGAGGCAGGGCAAGGAGAGCGCCCAGCTTCCTAGAGATGGCAGCTACTCAGTTTTGAAGACAAACAGCCAGAGAGGGAAATGGAGAAGCAGGGCTGGGCTGGCTGGCCTGAAGGGCTCCCACTAATCTCCTCCTCCTGAAACCCAAAGTCCCGGGAAGGGCCTCTTTGCATGACTCAGGCCTGGCTTAATAAACAGAGAACTCCCTGGGGGTTCCCTATCAGCCCCAGCTTGTCCCCCACATTGTTACAGGGGAAATGAGAAGCTGAGGAAGATGGGAGACAGAGGTAAGCCTCCATTACAGAGCCTGGGGCAAAGAGGATTTTGAGTCCTTCCCTCTTTAGCATTTCAGGCTGTTTTGAAAAGAGAGAGAAGCTATTTGATCTTGGATGAATTTTTCAAACAGACCTTGAAATGGATCAAATAAAATGTTTGAATCTGAACAGCTCAAGATGGGAAAAGCTTGAAGGTAACTCTGAGAAAATCAAGAAAGGGGGGGAAGATAGATTCTTCAAAGGGAAACTGAGTCTAGAGGCCTGAGTCCAGATAGGGGAAGGATGGCTGGCATATAAGTCCCATGAGCCCTACATGTTTACGTGTCTTTCTGAAAAGAGGGGCCCTGAGATAGAGACTGGATGACTTAGCTCAGAAAAGAATCTCCTAACACACCTCCAGCTCCAATCCACTGCAGCTCTGTCTCTAAACAACTATTCATTCCATTGGTGTCTCCTCAGAATTTCTACCCAGAAACCCTAAAGCAGAATTTTCATTGTTTCTGGCATTCCTCTGGAAGGAGGCAGCCAACTGCAAGGCTCATGGGCAAACAACTATGTCTGCATGAGGAGAGGGGTTTGATGAGATGGGTAGTCTGGCTCCATCCAATATGGCAGCTAAGACTTGCTCCCTCTGCAGACTGGGAGGGTTCCAGCTTGGGGTTCCCAAATATTTGGGTATATACCCAATTCCAACAGGTATGGGTGCAGGGTTTTCCCTACACCATAAACAAGCAATTCTCCAGACACCATCTAGGTTTCCTAGAATTCAACTTGATTCTAACATTATCTACGCAGAGGTAATATATGATTCCATAGGGTGAGGGCTCAGTCCCGCAAGACCGTGTCCACCTCAAATGTCAATCACTGCCAAGTTTATGATATATACTGCTGGCCAACTGGCCACCTATCAGAGGTCCCCATGATCCCTCCATGGGTTCAGTTAATTTCCTAGAGTAGATCATAGAATTTAGAGAAATATTTTGCTAACGAGATTTCTGGTTTATTAAAAAAGGATATAACTCAGGAACAGTCAGATGGGGGAGAGGCACAGGGCAAGGCCTCTCTAATGCACCACTCGCCCTGACTCTCCACATGGACCCCCAACTCAGAGCTGGTCTGTCCTTTTGGGTTTAATGGAGTCTTCATTACATCGGTATGACGGACTACATCATTGACCTTTGCCGCTAAAACAGTCCCCAGCACCAATTCTCCCCAGAGGTCAAAGGAGGGTGAGTTGTATGCAAAGGTCTAATCCTTTAATCATGAGGTTGGTTCTCCTGGCAACCACCCCCATCCTTATGTGTGGTCCGAAAGTCAATTAGCATAATCCAAATCCCCTTTATTGCTCTTATCACTTAGGAAATTCCAAGAGTCTAGGAGCTCTGTACAAAAATATAATTTTTTATTATAAATATAACATCTCTCTATCCAATCTGGATTTTTCAATGGAGTCAATATTCCAGAATAGTTTTTTGAAAATTCCCGATTTAAAAAAATTCTTTGAGAAAAGGGGGAATATTTGCAAGGATCTGGCTTGCAATCTATTTCCTCTGCCTTCACAGTTTTTGCATCACAAGCCCCATCTTGATAAAATTGTGCTTATTCTTTGAAACCCTGCCCTCACCCCCATCTCTGCCTCCTCACTCCAGAAACAAGCCTGCAGCTTGCTGAAGTGAGAGAAAAAAGACCTTTAGACTCCACTGAGCTCTATCCTATCCTAATTGTTGCTTTCTAAGAGCAGGATATGTTCTATTCCTTTCTACAAAAAGCCAGGACTCAGCAATTCTATTTGATCAACAACCTTTCAAGGAATGCTCCTGAAGACTCTATGGTCAGGACCTGGCCCCTGAGGCACCTAAAGAATGTGTTTAAAATGGAAAGAACAAAGGATGTGAACTTCAAGATCTGGATTTGGGTCTTGCTGTAAGGAACAGGTGTCTAGACTGGAGTGTGCTAGCAGATGAGGAATTGTGCTATTTATCTAGAGCCTGGGGTGACGTGGGTAAGCAGAGGGTCAGTTTGGGCTGTTTTTTTTTTTTAAGATTTATTTATTTATACACGCAAGAGCTGGGTGTAGGATAGGTGTGGGGGCAGGAGGGGGGGGGTAAAAGGATTCACCAGAGAGTGGGGAGCAGAACAGGTGGATCTACTGAAATCCACTGCAGAGGGGAGCAGCGGGGAGACAGGAGAGGTCTGCTGCGCCCTGTGGGAAGCTCCCTGGCCGGGGATCGAACTCGCGCTGCTGTGGCTGCAGACAGCTTCACAGTGCCGAGACTTAACCCCTTGCCCCACCAGGGAGGCCCCTGGACTGGGTTTTGAAGAAAAGGTTTCTCTTGCAGGGTAAAGGGTCTAAAAACCTGTCACCAGGTCAGAACCTTTATCACTGGTTCTGGGTCCAGCCACAAAACCAAACAAAAGGGCTCCTGGTGCTCCAAAAGAGATGGAGAATAAACAAACCAAAAAAACACCTGCCTAACCTAACCACAACAGATCAGGAGCGGGAGAAGGCCACTTACCAAGCGATGGTGCAGGCGGAGATGCAGCTGGGGAGGCCGACAGGTGGGCAGAGCCGGGCGTCACTGAGGCTGGGTGGAGGCGCAGAGCCCTCTGCCTCCTGAGGCAGCTCCAGTGAGAAGAAAACCCGTGAGCCTGGAGCCCTTTTAAAGGCTCACAAAAATGGCCGCTCCGCTCTGCCTCCTTCCCAGCAGCACCCGGCCCCGGGACATCTGTAGTGGGGACTCGGAAGCGCAAACGCCTGGCCAGCAACCCGTCCAGATCTGGGGGAAACAGTTTCACCTGGGTGGGTGCTGCTGGCCCATGGCCTGGGGGCTAGGGGAGCACAGAGGTTGGCAGTCGGGGCCTCAGCACCCCCCAGAGGGCACAGGTGAAGGGTCTGTCCAAGTGTGATGGACTTAAGCACGTTGAAGAGCTGGGTCACCCTATTCCAGGCCTTCTCACTCTTTTTCCCACAGGAGATAATAAATACACAATTCGTGGGGACCTGGAGACTTAATCTACAGTTGTGTGCTTCAAGCTGAAAATTTCCCCCAAACTCCATTCTTAGGCTATATGATTGTGTCCTCTACTTCATCGCGCCACAGGTTTTGAAGACATAAAATAACATTTTCCTTCATTTTTGAGTAGCTTCGGTACTGTTAGGAAGATAACCCATGTTCGTCTTGTGACTTTGCTCTGCTTGGGACTCACTCATGCATCCCTCAACCCCCTCTTTAAGGAGCACATGGGGTGGCCTCCCTGGTGGCGCAAGGAGTTAAGTCTCAGCACTGTGAAGCTGTCTGCAGCCACTGCAGAACGAGTTCGATCCCCAGCCAGGGAGCTGACCCACAGGGTGCAGCAGACCTCTCCTGTCTCCCTGCTGCTCCCCTCAGCAGTGTACTTCAGTCAATCTGTCTGTTCTGCTCCCCACTCTGTCTCTGGTGAATCCTC
Organism: Scalopus aquaticus; assembly: GCA_004024925.1. NCBI lineage: Eukaryota > Metazoa > Chordata > Mammalia > Eulipotyphla > Talpidae > Scalopus > Scalopus aquaticus. The sequence continues at coordinate 16,579 of PVIJ01000706.1, read as the reverse complement.
TCACCCCTACACCTCTGGCCTACACCCCAGCTCTTGTATGCATAAATAAATCAATCTGTTAAAAACAGAAAAATCAATATTACAGAAGCCCAGTTAAGTGAGGTCAGAAGGCTGGGAGAGCGTGCCGACCACGCAAACATCAGCAGATTGCAAGCTCAACGTGCCCTGCATATCCCATGGGCTGCGAGATCAGATCCCAGCCCAGGGGAAGGAAAGAGGCGCTGCCGAGGTTTATAGAGGGGGTTCTGGTCTTTGGTGCAAAAACATACACCTGAGCCTTGCCTGTGGCCCGCACTCTCAAATCTGCCCCTTTCGTTGTTGTTCTGAATAAACCCATTCTGCTGCAAAACAATTGATTACTATTTATTTGTGGTCAACACAGGGAATGTGCTAGACTGACTAGAGTCCAGAATGAATCCAATGAATAAAAGACAGAGCAGCTTCTTGGGACTGCTTGGCTTTAAGACTGGCTTAGGACTGGCAGTTCCTCACTTTAAAGAAAAGTAACTCCCCAGTTACTTTTGGGCTTAAGCGATATGCTTAAGTCGGGCTTTTAACGTCAACTCATAAAAAGCTCCTTGGCCAGAGAGTTGCTTTGACTAAACAATATTTTGATGAGTTAAATGCAAATGAATCAGAACCATGTGTGGCCAGTCTGCCCACATGGAGATTACATATGGGGGTGGGGGCCGGGTGGGGGTGCATGGAGGTGGTGGGAGTGAAAAAGGGCGCTGGCAGAAACCACTCCAGATTCTGCCTAAAAATCCAAAGATATATCAAAAATCAGTAGCAGTTTCCTCAAGCTTATTTTCTCCAATCCTAAAATTGTCCTGAGGTTTCCCCGCTCCTAATTTGATAGAAGTAATGAAGCCAAGCTTTCCAAGTGCTGTTTGGCAAATCTGAAGTCAAATCATGCCAGGCCAGAGATGCTCGCGGTTTAACCACCTAATCCCTTGTCTCTCGCTGTTTGTCTGTTACCATGGAAGCATGGAACAAGGTTTGGGGTTGTCTGTATGAATGGAGGCAAGGAAGAACCTGGATACTCCAAATGACTGCATGACCCTGCATTATTTCTATTTGGAAAGAGCATCAAGAAATTATTTCAAAAAGTATTAATGATGAGTCAGTTGCTTTGTGTTGGTGACCACCTTGGTTCTAGGTTATTGAGCCCAAGGAGGAGGCTAGCTCTGTCCCCTACCCCTTACCCCTCCCTCTTGGTCATCTTATAGCACTTGCTTCCCTATGGGAAGGGCATTTCATTCCTGAGTACCCCCTGCAGGCAGTCCCAGCCCTCCTCTCTCTCTGCCTTGGATCCCATTCTGCAGTTGCAGCTGAATTTCCAGAACTCCATATTCACAAAAACCACCACATCCTAACTCCTCTGCAGCCCAACCAAAGGTGGCCAGGTAAAGTCAGTGTCCTGGAAAAGCACACAAAGTAACGTTTAATATTCAGTGTCCAGGAAAAGGACACAAAAGTACCTTTTCTTCCCCGGCTAGGGTCAGAGGTGGCCTTTTGCTCTCCAGTCTTGTTCTTGTGATGGACCTTGGCCTGGCAACTGCTTTAAAGAGCTGCGTCATTTGGCAGTTACCCCATCACTCTGCCCTTTATGGAGTGCTTATTAATGATAGGTGCGAAATCTCCATTCACCACCAGAGACAGGAGACCCTGAATTGATTTATTTCCTCTCTCTGGGTCATGTCCGGACTCTCCCTGCATCAGTAACCCTCACAGTAGGAAAGGTAACACCAGCTTTTATCCTCCTACCAGTACACTTTCTGGGTCCAGAGGTGAAGGTAATTCTTCATCATCTCCTCCCATTTCCTTCTCTATTCTTTTCTGACAAGTGTTCATTCACCTTGGGTGACTCCTTTCAGGGCTTGGCTTCTGCCTTCTGGCGTGTGGTCCTGTCTGGAGGCCTTATCCCCTCTTAGAAATAATTTTTGTCAACCACATCCCATTCTTGAATTAAAATGTCTAATTTGACTCTGCATGTGCCTCTTATTTTCTTCCAGGGATAACCACTGTTTTATCTGAGAAGAAAATGTATATTTGGGTTCTGAAACCTGGATTATATAAATCTTTAGGCTCTTTGAGACCTTGACAACTAAACGTGAAGAATACAGTAGACTTGAAATATCTTGAGAACAGAGACTATAGTGTCTTCTTACTCATTTCCTTAGCCCACTGACAAGTTCAGTGTCTGGCACATATTAGATGCTCAAAAGTGATTTATGAATGAATGAATGATCCCCAAGTTTATATGCTATGTTTCTAGGTGGGAACTAAGGGGATAGTGTGGTCTACCAAGAACCACTGAGGACCATTAAAGTCTTAACACTTTTTTTTTAATTTATTTGTTTATGCATACAAGCTGGGGTTCAGCAGAGGTGTGGGGCAGCGAGAGGGTTCACCAGAGACAGAGTGGGGAGCAGAACAGGCAGATAGATGGAAATACAGTGCTGAGGGGAGCAGGGGGCGAGGCAGGAGAAGTCTGCCACCCCATGTGGGAATCTTCCAGGGTGGGCGTTGAACTCATGTCACCGCTGCCAACAGCTCCAAAGCACAGTGCTTAAGTGCTGTGCCACCAGGGAGGCCCTAAAGTCTATCACTTTGGGGAATATCTACAATGAAAGACATTGGTCTTCAAGGACTGCTCATAAATTCTAACATTAACAAACATAAATCTGGGAGTGACAGGTTGGCATCCCTGAAGCTTTAAGAATGGAATTAAAAAGAATTATCAAAGTGGATGGCTATTATCCCTAAGTTATAGAAACTGAAGGATTATTTAGAAATATGGATAGAGATCTGGGAATACTCAAAGCCATTGGGATGATTAAGCTAATTTCAGGGAGACAGTCTGGAACTGGCAGAGTCTTTTACTTTACACACCAGAAGTGCATCCCGGAGCAATGCTGGTGCATGTGCATAAGAAGACCAGTACAGCATCACAACAGTGAAAAAAATCTAAATGCCCTTTAATAGGTGAATGCATAGAGAAATTGCGGTATATTCACGCAATAAAAAAATTCTATAGAGCAACAAAAATAACTAGAGCTACAAATACAAAGGATTCTTGAAAATTTACACAACAGAAAGTCATTTACATGACATGTGAGTGCCTGTATACGCATCAAGGGCGTAGACCTCTCAGCAGAATAACATGCACAGGAATTAAAATCTCCAAATTCAAGGGCCTCCCTGGTGGCACAAGAGGTTGAGTCTCAGCACTATGAAGTTATCAGCAGCCACTGCAGCACGAGTTCGATCCCCGGCCAGGGAGCTTCCCACAGGGCGCAGCAGACCTCTCTGGTCTCCCCCCTGCTCCCCTCAGCAGTATATTTCAGTCGGTCTCCCTGTTCTGCTCCCCACTCTGCCTCCTGTGAATCCTCTTAGCCCCTCCTCCCCACACACACACTTCTGGCCTACACCCCAGCTTGTATGCATAAATAAAATAAAATAAAATAAAATAAAAACAAAATCCAAATTCAAGACAAGAGTGTCATGAATTCATCTATGTTGATAATGTTTTATGTATTAATTTCCACTGTGGATACTTGTATCATTTTTGATACTTCCTGAATATAAAAATATTACGTCATGATTCATTTTCAAAGTAATTAAACTATTTGTCTTGATTGTTTCCGTTGTTGTACTATTAAGTGGATCAGTGCCAACTTCCCAAATGTGGAACAGCTTAGGTTAGACAGTCAGTGGTGGCTGTGAATGGTAATGCCAGGTTTACAGTTGCTTTAAATCCAGCCTTTCACTCAGCCAAGCCCCAAGACTCTGGTACGCAATCGTCAAAGGATTTACAAGCTGGGGTGTCGTGCTCTGTCTCTTCTCTTGACACACGGTGTTGGTTCTGTGTACTCCACGTGACCTCTTGTCTTCCTTCCTAGATTTCCAGTGCTCTTTCCTCTGAAAGTTGTTTAAATCCTGACTCCTGTCCATTTTAGGAGTTCTGGGTTGGCTGAAGGAAGGTGCTAGAATCCTACAGAATGACTCTCTGGTACAGTGATGCTGTCTATGATGCAGAAACATTGGGACACTTGTAGGCTTTTTCCTTCTGCATTTGTCTTACAAGTTGGTGTGGCTCTTTCATTCTTTCACATACTTCCATTTGGAAGGCTATGTTTGCAAGTGCAAGTGTCTATATGAGAAAATCTCCAAATAGCTTTGATTCAATTTATTCTATGAATACCTGATGATCTCAAGTGTCCACAAACATGTGGAGGTTCCTATATTCCTATCAGCTGTGGGACATCTTTGACTGTTACACTTGTAGGGAATAATTCATCGATTTGTGGTTAAAGTTAAAATGCGCATACTTTTCAACTCATCAAATATACCTCTGGGAGGATTCTAGCAAATACAGAATGATGAAATATATACAAGAATGTTTACAGCTGCATTGCTAATGATAGTGACAAATTGAAAACAGTCCAAGTATCAGTCAGCAGTTGAATCCACACAAACATTGTGGAGTATTCTTATAATGGAAAAAAGAAAGCAACAAAAGAAGTGGCTAGATGTATATATTTATTGGAATGAACAAACCTCAAACAGGCAACGTTATATTAAAAAAATAAGTTATGAACTGATACATGCACACTGTAGAATACCATGGATGGAGGCCTCAAAGGTATCAAAAGTAACACTGTATAATAGGTTGAAATACTAGAAAACCTACGGGAGGAAGGAGTAAACATCAAATTCAGATAGGAGATACTTTTGGTGAGGTAAGGAGAACAATGAGACCAGGGGTGGGTTACTCTTGTCATCTTTGCTGTTTTAAAGCCTATGCCTTAAGTAGCCATCTCTAAAATTGGGTACATTTTAAATATCACCATAATGCTATTAGCAAATCTACCAAAATTACCGATAAAGTTTGGTATCATTGAAAATACTCAATTCATAGTAAATTTCACAGTTGTCTCAAAAACAATGTTTTACACTAGGCGTACGTCAATCAGGTCCAAATAAGAACCAAGCAAACACATTATGTTCTGTTTTATTGTTTCTTAAATTGCTTTCAATCCAGAGCAAGATCTCCTTTTGTACTTTCCTTACTAAACAAACTAAATCCACTGAACTGCAGACTGCCCCACATTCTAGATTTATCTGTTGCTTTTTCCATTTAAGTTGTTACTTTTTCCCTTCAATTCCCCATACAAGGAAATTTGCTCCAGAGATTTGATTTAACTCAGGTTGAACTTTTTTGGAAAGAAAACTTCTAGGTTGTGCTAAATACTTTGATTAAACCTTATTAGGAGACAAATGGATTAATGATGGTAAAACTAATGAAAGAGGGTAGCAGTCTGAACCCTTTCCTATGCATTTTTCATCCATCTTCCTTTTAAAAGTTTCAACCGTGAAGTTCATAGTCAGAATACATGATTTCATTAAGGTTACAAAATGATGATCATTTATTGGTCTTTTGGCTAAGGTCAAGCAAAGGTTACAAAATTATGATTTTCTATCATTGTTTTCACCTTATTAGACTGAATTACTTTGTGAGAAAAAGGAATCTTCTCCATGTTCAAGGACTAGTTGTCCTAAAATATCATTCCCCTAGGTATCAGACAATTATTTCCCTTAAACTACCAATTTTCAGAATTGGGAGTTGGTACCCAAATATTTCCTTTTTTGAAAAAAGTATCTGGAAAGAAAGGCCAAATGTTAAGACTTTGTAAAGCTGGGTGGTTAAGTGTCCTAGTGTTTATGCTATTCTCCAAACCTTTCCAAAGTTTGAAATATTTTACATTTCAATGTTTAGCTGAACAGGGGAGGAAAAAAACCTATTTTGTAACGTGCAAAACATACTTGAAGTATTCCTACAACACTTAAATAGAAGCTTGACCTGAGTTTTGGTGGTAGAAGTTGTATAAAAATGTTGGAGGCCTCATGAATCTGTTTGAAAGGCAAGTAAGGGGAAAAAATAAATAAGCTAAAATCATAAACCAGACCAGCAGAGACCCTGCAAACAAATACGGCCTCTACTCCAGGGCCTGGCCAGGAAGCAAGCCTCACTGTGGCTCAACTGCCATTTCAAATCTGAAAAGAAATGACCAGTAAACTCTCACAAAACAAATCTAAACATTTAAGCATGGAAGGGAAAGGTGGCTCCAGGGGCCTCAGCAAACTGGATCCCTGAGGAACAGACATGAGTACCTCAGGGGAGGGTAGAAAGGAAAGGGCAACTTTTTCTTATTTTTTTAAAAATATTTATTTTATGCATACAAGCTGGGGTACAGGCCAGAGGAGTGGCATGGGGCTGGGGGAGGGTTCACCAGAGACAGAGTGGGGAGCAGAACAGGCAGAATGACAGAAACACACTGCTGAGAGGAGCAGCGGGCGAGGCAGGAGAGGTCTGCTGCGCCATGTGGGAATCTCCCAGGCCAGGCGTCGAAGTCCCATTGCCACTGCCGACAGCTCCACAGCGCAGGACTTACCCTGCGCCACCAGGGAGGCCCTTTTTCTTATTTTTTTGATATCATATTGTATGGATTTGTCTTTCATTTACAAAACTTCACAACTCAACAAACAAGTGGGCAAGCTTCCTTCTCTCACCCTCCACCAAAGTTCCAGCCAATACCCTATCATCTTGCCCTCTCTCTCTCCTCCTCTCTCCCTCCCTCCCCTCTGGTAACCACCATATTTTTCACAAAATCTGCAGTTATTTTTGTTGTGCTTTGCCAGCTTGTTTTCCTCAGCTATTTATATTCCTCGAATGAATGAAACCATTCCATCCGATAACTGTATTTAACCTCCTGACTTATTTCACTGAATACAACCACCTCAGGTTCTGACCATATTGTGGCAAAAGGCACAATTTCACCTTTTTTTAATAACTAAGCAGCATTCCACTGAGTATGCAGAACACAACTTCATTATCTAGTCATCTGTGAATGGGCATTTAGGTTGACTCCATGTCTTAGCTATTATGAAAAATAATATTTCAAGGTAAGCATTGAAGGAACAATAGCAGAGGCTTAAGAGTCTAAGTGTGTATTCAGACAATTCTATTTGGGGCCAAGAAGGAATACACACACACAAACCTAGGCAGGCAGGAACATTCTGGCGAAATTTAAGGAAAGGCATGGTATCCAGGGAGTGAAAAATCTGGGTTTCTGGAGTCAAGAAAACCAGGATTTGAACCTGTATATAGCTGACCCTAAATCTGTTATTTAACCACCCCAAGTTTCAATATCCTTCTTAGGGATGTGGGAAGAATTAGTATGGTTGTGTCAAAATACAGTAGGTTTTGAACTAATAGAATTTCTATCCTTATTAAAATAATTGGGCCTCCCTAGGGTGCAAAGGGTTAAGTCTCAGCACTATGAAGCTATAGGCAGTGACTGCAGCACGAGTTCAATCTCTGGCCAGGGAGCTTCCCACACGGTACAGCAGACCTCTCCTGTCTCCCCAGTACTCCCCTCAGCAGTGGATTTCAGTCAATCTGCCTTTTCTGCTCCCCACTCTAACTCTGGTGAATCCTCTTAGTCCCCACACCTCTGACCTGTCCCCCAGCTCTAATATGCATAAGTAAATCTTGAAAATAAATGATAGGCACCACTTCCAGAGCATTCTACTCTATGTCTCTTTGGACATTCCTGGAAGAACCATGGCCCCGGCACCTACCATGTATGACTATCCCACCCACGAAAAAAAGACTTTATGATCCAGCAAAACTTCAGGCATCTCGGCAGCGAGTCTACATGTGTTTGTGCCCCTGTATATCACAAACACCTTCTGATGTATCTCCTGGGCCTGCGTCCAGCAAAAGCTGGTGTTTCACCAGCACCAGGGAAAATTTGAAAGCTCTGAGTGCAATTATGAATGTGAGCCAGCGGCCCTTAAAAAAGACCTAGCCCCCATGCCCAGAAGCCTCCCCAGAAAGCGTTCTCTTGGTGCCTGCACGTCTTTGGTTATAACTCTTCTCAACCTCTGAGTTCCCCCTTCTCCACCTGACTTTGCTTGATGGCGTCTGTGGTAAGGAAGCAGCGACACCCAGAAGCTCACACTCCCTGGCGACGGTGGCTGTAGAGGCCAGAACCCAACTCTTAGCAGCTCACTTAACAGAAGGCCTTTCTGCTTCTCTCCTCTGCTTTGGTTTTTTATCCTTCAGAGGCAAAGATTTAAGATGCAGGGCCTCCCTGGTGGCTCAGGGGTTAAGTCTCAGCACCATGAAGCTATATGCAGCCACTGCAGCATGAGTTCGATCCCCGGCCAGGGAGTTTCCCACAGGGCGCAGCAGACCTCTCCTATTGTAACAGGGTGGTCCCCAGGAGGAAGGGTGTGTCCCAGGTTCCCTGTCCCACCCAAGGTAGGGTGGAACTGAGCAGGATATAAGAAGCTTGAGAAGAGAGACAGGACACACACAGAGGAGACACAGAGGAGACACAGAACACAGACAGAAGACAGGAGGAGACGGAAGAAAGATGGAGAGCCAGAAGAGGCCCAAGGAGTGGAGAGACTTGTAAAGAAGCTGCACTGGCCTGGACTGATTGAAATAGATGTGGGTGAGAGATGTGTAGGGAAGTTAACAATGGCTATGTTGATTTTGGTTTTGATTATGTTCTGTTCTGCTCAGAAATGTCTGACTGTTTCTGACCCTTTTGGATGGGTCTCTGCTGAAAGGTATTTTGGTTCCTCCCAGAATTGTCTGGCTGTTTCTGACCCTTGTGTGTGGGTCCCTGCCAAAATCTTATGACAGGCTTTCGAGACTTGCTTTGGGCCAATCCCCTTTGGGTGGCCTTTTACCCACGAGGAGTTGGTTAACATTGGGTGCTTGACTTAGATAGTATATTCTTTGTCTTCTCTGTCCTTTCTAACTGTATTAAAGTTTCTTTCCACAAAAGGTCCTATATGTTTTGTATTGATGCGGCGGATGGCTAAACCCATTTAGAACAGGGCAGGTCTGGGGTTTCAGGGGTGCCCCTCTCTCTGCACTGTAACACTATCTCCCGGCTGCTCCCCTTCAGTAGATCCGCCTGTTCTGCTCCCCACTCTGTCTCTGGTGAATCCTCTCACCCCCTACACCTCTGGCCTACAGCCCAGCTCTTGTATGCATAAATAAATAAATCTTTTTAAAAAAAAAAAGACACAGATTGATGGACACTAGTATGTGGGTCTGCTGATTCTAAGCGGCCTGACTAACCATCATTTGGTTTACTGCAAGCTCTGCTTTCCTTCCCAAGGTCAAGTACTGCCCAGTCAATTAGCTTTAGGAGCCCAGCCCTACAAGGTGCCTTTCATCTTCTAAGCAGATCACTTAGGGGAAGGGAATTCATCACAAAGTATGGCCGGGAACACCCGGGGGGCTCGATGCACGACAAAGGACCCCAGAAGCTGATCTATGGAACGCCTTGTTGATAGGATTGAGTCCTTGGCTGGGGAATTTAAGGCTTGACCTCAAAGAGTCGTCAACCAGAGAAGATCATCTTGGAGAGCAGATCCACATGCCCTGATGCTATAGAAAACAGGTTACACCTTTTATCTACTTTCGCTCTTCTCCTTTTTTCCTCTTTATGCTTATACTGATGTAACCCCACTGCCCACCTATAACGTATGAAAGACCCACCAAAATTAAATAAACGAGAGACTTGCACCAGGACAAGTGTCTGTTTCCTGTCTCATCATACGCCAACGCCTCCCCTCCTTCTGGGCACCCCAATCTGGCTGGAGCTGGCCTCCAGCACACTAGACACGTCCATCTAGAGCCAGGACCCTTTCTCTGCTGGTCAGGCAAGTGAGAAAAAGGCATCCCACTCGTGGGGGCTGTTCCCCGGGGAGACCACCCTCACCCCTCTGTGTTCCCTTCGCCAGCGAAGAAGGCCGGAGAAATGCCAAACGGCCGTGCCTGTGTGGTTACGCACAGCCGATCTCGGAGGGGTCACACCATGGGGGCTTGTACGTAGGCCCTCGCTGGCCTCCACGTCAGAGAAGCATCCGTGAGACTCGCCCTGAGGAGCGGCACACACAGCACGTGCACAACACCGCCCAGGAACACGCGCAGGAAGTGGTGATGAAGACCAGATTCCGCTGGCACAGAGCTGAAGCAGAAATGGTGTGAGAATATGGATCTTTGTTTTGGAGGGAAACAACATTTTTGACACAGCAGTTGAATAAAACTTCTGAGGATTCTGCTCTCTGGCGGGTCTGATCCCGTTGCCAGCTGGGCAGCGTTCAGCAATCAGGTGGCACGTGTGCATGGTCTTGGGGAACTGCTTCTTAGGAATGAGACCATAAAAGGAGAAGCTGACATGAAGTGGTGAACCCATGGATTGGGGCTGCAGACAGGAGTCCCATGTCCAGACAGGGATTCAGCATTGCTGAGGGGAAAACAACTTTTGGAGAGATTTTTGTCACCATTCTGGCTGACTTAAGAAGAAAATATAGATTCCTCAGCTACTCTGCTCTAATGCCTATGAGAACAGAATCAATAAAATAGGTATAGTGCTTCTCTGGCCTTCAGACAGTGTCTCAGGTACAATGTAAATATAAAAATGAATAAGCATAGGACCACTCGAGCCAGGACATAGGTATAATCACTCAAAAGGCAAGATGAAAGAAAAGTCATTCAAAGAACACATTGGTTTCCATGGGCATTCTCAGAAGGAATTCACATCTTTAATCAATAAACATGTTGAGGGCCTCCCTGGTGGCGCAACGGGTTAAGTCTCAGCCTATGAAGCTGTCAGCAGCCTCTGCAGCACGAGTTCGATCCCCGGCCAGGGAGTTTCCCACAGGGTGCAGCAGACCTCTCCTGTCTTGCCCGCTGCTCCCCTCAGCAGTGTACTTCAGTAGATCTGCCTGTTCTGCTCCCCACTCTGTCTCTGGGGAATCCTCTCACCCCCCACACCTCTGGCCTATACCCCAGTTGTTGTATGCATAAATAAATAAATCTTTAAAAAAATAAGATAAATAAACATGTTGAGTCTGCCCCTAACAAACATTGTACCAGGTTCTGATTGTCCAAAGACAGAAGCCCTGCTCTCCAGGAGCTTTCATTTAGTCGGCAAATAAGTTCAATACAAAATAGCCAACTTTTAGTTCAGTCACGTTCCTGAAAAGGATGGTTTGGTGCTATTGGAAAGAGTCAGGGGAGAAAAACATGCCACAATGTCTCAACTGACACTTAAGAGTCATGGAGACTGACTTCTAAGCAGGAGAATCAGCTCTAACCGTATAAACATCCTGGTTAGGACATCTGGGGTCAGAATGACCTGCAGCAAGGAAGTCCTTGCTGAACTTCATCTCTTCTGAACAGCACAGAGAACATAAGGATCATACCTGTGGTTACAGAAAAGCAAGGATGGGACAGCAGCATGAACAGTGATGGATATCAATGAGAAATGCCCAGCAGCCCACTCCTCAGAGCTGCAGGAGCAAACATTTCAACACAGATACAGAGGAAGAAGAGTTGAATAAATATCTAACATTTCCACAAAGAATCCGAGATCGTTTACCTAATGAGATCTCTACAGGGAGTCATTGGTAAGGCTAGAGAAGTCTCCATAGCACCATGCCCCTCCCGGCACACAGAAGCCCCTGCACCCACACCCCCAAATGCATCCTATCAGAATTGGAGTTTCCCCTATTGGGTCCTGAAGGGAGTGAGGGCTTTTGAGCAAAGTAGCTTTGCATTCTCAATATTTGGGTAGCTCAGGCAAAATATTTAACTTGATTGAGCTTCCATTTCCATATATGTATAAATAATAATCCCATTTTTATAGTGTTGTTATAAATTTTAATAATAATATCGCTCAGTCTCTACTGAGCGCCAACTGCGAGCGAGGTGGTGAGCCAGGTGCTTTATGTCACTTAGTTCTCATTGGCATGACAGAGGTATGGTTCACTCCATTTTAGAGATGGGGAAACTGAACCCCAGAAGCTCGCCTGCAGTGACATAATTTGAAAACCTTGGAGGAAAATCCAAAACCTGTATTTATCAAGACTGCATTAAGTTGAACAAACTGTCCTTGTTCCACTGCGTATTCTTTGCAACTTTATCAAAGATTGTCCATACATATGTGGATTGCTTTCTGGGTTCTCTATTCGATTCCATTGATTTCTGTGTCTATTTTTGCAGCAACATGGATGGAGCTAGAAGGGATCATGCTCAGCAAAATGAGCCAGAAAAAAGAGAGAAAAATATTGAATGGTTTCACTTATAGCAGGAATATAGGGGAACCAAATAAAAGAGAGACAGTCAGTGAGGGAGGGGGAGGCTAAGGGCTCAAAACAGGGGAGAAAATAGCACAAGGGACTATGGTGATGATTCATGGGTGATTAATAAACTGGTGGTGGGGAACCTACAGGGACTACACTATAATGTAAAAGATATAAATAATAATAAAAATATATATATTTTAAAAACTGCATTATGACCCCAGTATGGAGTCCAAGGCAGCATGTGAAGAACAGAAGTCAGTCAATGGGGGCGGTGGGGAGGGAAAAGGGGGTCTCTATATCCCACGCACCATTTCTGTTAGTTTTTCCATAGAACCTCACTGGCTCCTTAATCCCCTCCATCTCTCTCAAGGTGCGGGGTCTCCCAAATGTGTGTGCTTCTAATTCATTTATCTGGGTCTCTGTATGTAAGCTTTGTGCATATTTATCTCTCTACATATCTTGGAGTGAGTGAGAGTGTGTGTGTGTGTGTGTGTGTGTGTGTGTGTGTCCCAGTGTCTCTAAGTGAGAGTTTCTCTCTAAGTCTCTCCCTGGCTCTGTATCTGTTTTGCCATCTCTTTGTTTATAACTAGATCAAAAGTTCAGATTTTGTCTTTTTGCTCAATCCCAAGTCCTAGTATCTTCCTTTCTATTCTCCCTCCCCTACTTTGTTCTTGTCCTTCTCTCCTAATAAGACATAGGATAAGACTGTCATAATTCAATTTTTGGCTGGACTATAAAAATGATCCTTCCAAAGAGAGACGAGCAGTGCATGTTCTTTTTCTTTGTTTCGTGGTAATTTCTGGGCCTGTCATTGTTCTGACCCACGTACTTTACAGGCTACAGGATTTTCAGTGGAAAGTTCTCTTGCCTTCGGTGAAGTAGAAGCTACAGGATGGATTCCTTAAGCTGCAGTTTTTGGCTTCTAAACAACTGACCCAGGAAGCTCTTGTTCCTGCTCCATTCCTGTCACCAGCATGTGCTAAGGGAGAAAACCATTTGAGGTTTTTCTCTAGAACTCTCGAGTGTATATGCCTACTCTGAAGAAAGAGGAAAAAACTTCATTTTTCCTTCTTTTTGAGAAAGAAAAACAGTGTCCCATGCCATTTGTTTATAAAACCTTTAATAAGGTTAATAAGAAAGGTGGGGCTGGGTTCCACAGAAAAACAAAAAATGAAAATTATTTCCCCCATAAAGTTCAAAAACCCATATTTATAAACAAAAGAAACCTCATGTCATCTGCCATTGGAGGGGAAAACCTTCTCAGCCTGTTGCTGGAATAAGTCGTGTGTGGCCGGTGATGCAAGTTTGGACAACAGAAACCATCCATCCATCCTGTTGGCAGAAGAGCAACAGAGGTCAGAAGGATAAAATCATCCCTATTCTAATCTTACCTCATGCCTTTCTGGAAAAAGTAGCCTTAGAGGTCATGAAAAAAGGAAAATTTTCATCCTTCTTCAACAACTGGAGAACTCACTGCAAAAGGAAGTCTTTCCTTGGCAGAAGAAGGGGTGAGGAGTAAGGATGGGGTATATTTAAGAAAAGGTTAGACTATGTGTGTACAGGATGTTAATGCTCAAAATATATTTTGTTTGTGACCTTGTCTGCATTATGTGTTAATACAGGTCATTGTCATGGAAATGAAAGTGTCTATCCACCAATCTTTACATCAACAATTTCTAGAAACTCATCTGAGAATGCCATGGAGTGTATGTGCAGAGAAGCACAAACATTAGACCACAAACTCTAGCTCATCCTCCATGGTTAACTCTTAATTTCTTCTGTACCATCTGCATCGAGTAGAGCTCCAAATTGGACAAATGAATAACAAAACCCAAACATTGAGTTTATATGACTTCCTGGCTTCCCAGCAAGAAACCTTTCAGTGGCCACTTTCTGGGATTCGTCCTTAGGGCACTCCAGATGGCCCCCAAGTGGCCCTGGCCACTTCCTTCCCCAAATCCACACACTGTCTTTCAAGACTCCCTCCTGGGATCTGCGCTGGCTCCCAAGCCTCCATATTCCTCCACTTTGACAAGCAGATCAATCCTCACTTGAAGCTTGAGGTCCACTGTGTCTCCATCTTCATTGGTGACTCACAATTTATCAAAGTGGTTCAGCAAGTACATCTGCTAGTCTTCTCAGGTCCTTGCACTGAAGCCTCTTCAAATCAGGAAGCTGAGTCGTGGACAGAGTGCCTTGGGGCTCTCTGACATCATCGCCAATGTCCTCTGTCTTGTCTATTCCAAAGAAGGGGTCATTCTCTTGGACAAAAACACTCAAGCTGAGAGGAACAGAGGCGTTCTACCATCTCCCTGTTGCTTCTTTCTTCACTAGTAGTCTTCATCACTGAGTCCTCGACTCAGCTCCAAAACTAACAAAATCCTTTGGGCTGTTTGGCATTTGTTATAACCCATAACTTCTCAAAGCTTGGACAAGCTGTTTTGGAAAAAAATTTAAAGATGATGCGGAGAAACTGTTTTCTTCAAAATGGTAGTTCTGCCCTGGATTGAAGCCTGGGGAAAGTTCGAGAGCTCAAAGTAAACAGGAAGGTCACCTTAAGGACTTCGATCCCTGGCCCTGGGAGAGAAATTCCTCTTTCACATCTAGCCATTGTCAACAATCTCCTGACCCGTGTTCTCCCAACTCAGTAGCCATCTGTTCCCTTGACCTGTGTCACTATCAAATGGCAAGACACCCAGGATCGGAGACCCCATTTATTCTTCACAAGATTATTCTTCACTCTCTGCATAAGCATAAATGTCCCTACAGAATGGACACTTTTGATGAACAAACAATGGTCTTGCTTACTCCGAATGACTACATAGGTGCTCATAACTAGAGTGCTGACCATAAGTCTAAATCCTATCTATATGATCGGGGCGGGGTGGGTAGGGAGGGGCATGTCTTAATGCTCCTATGATTTAACTTTCATATATACAACTAACCTGATAGGATTGCTGTGATGGATACATCAGATAACATATGAGTGGCCAATAAATGGTACCAATGATTTATAATATTTATTATTATCAACAGTAAAATGAGGGCACGGAAGTTGCTTCACAAGGTTATTTTGAACATTAAATTTAAAAAAATAGGATAAAAAGGTCTGCCATATTGCTAGTATTGAATAAAGGTTGGCTTTCTTTCCTTCCTTCAGAAAATGGATACTATTATAAATTACCTTGGCAAGAAGTTTTACGAATCATTTGAGCAGTGTGATTGAAAAGAAAGTTAATCGACAAACCACAACAAAATATTAATTTGCAAATTATTGGCATATTCAAATAATATATCCTTAACTCTAAAATTGCCTTGAACTTAATTGAATTGACTTCGATTTTCCATGAAGCTCTTTGAAGTATAGCAGTGTGGGATAGCGTCGTGTGCTGTGGTATGGTGGTGTAGTGGAAAGAGAGGAATTGATCTTAGAAGGCCTCAGTTTTCATTCAAATAATGTCAGACAGGGCACATATCCCCTTTTTTCCTCATCTGCAAAAGTGAGAGTTATAATAATTCTTGCTCAATTTATTACACAGGGTACTGGTGTACAAATCAACTGAAATGATTTTGTAAACCACAAAGCATTATTTAGAAGCTAGTTATCAGTAAGGGATATAATAAATGTTAGGGGATAACAAATGAACTTCAATTATGCATAGGAGTTTTAGGAAATAAGGTTAGAGCCACACATAAATCTTTCATATCATTTTGCTAAATTACCAGACTCCTTACTTAACTTGTCCTGATTTAAAGAAACTATTTTAGGGCATGAATCAACTACTAAACTGCTAAAAGATCATTTTTAAAAACAAGGATAATCATGATTTCATACAAGAATAAAGCAAAATATCATCAAAAACTTTCATTTAACTCATGAATTAATGAGGGAAATTGTACAATGTCACAACTAGTGGAAGGAGAATTAAAGAAACACATGTTTATATGACGTAAAGAGGGAAATGAAATGAGTTTACAAATAGATGCAAAATTTGTTTAACCACAAGACAACAATCAACAGACACAAAAAATGTGTAATGTGGAAGGAATAGTTTGTATTCATACTAATTTTATACAACTTAAAGAGTTGTCAAGTAGCTTAAAGAAAATGAAAGAAAAAAATCATTGGAATGGTCGAGCTAGTTAAGATAACCACAAAAACACATACATATCTAAAAGTTTGTAACAATTCTTTTCAACAATAGCAAAGGTATGGAAGCAACCCAGATGTCCAAAAATAGATGATTGGATCCAGAAGATGTGGTACATATACACAATGGAATACTATTCAGCATGGAAAGAAGATAAACACATGCAATTTGCAGCGACATGGATGGAATTAGAGGGGATCATACTCAGTGAAATAAGCCAGAAAGAAAGAGAAAAATATCGAATG